>OOFB01003899.1:3014-13535 GCA_900323305.1 Trachyrincus murrayi
CACACACACAAAATGAGGTTTAATCAGCACACTTCAATAACCCTCTTACTTTTTTTTCTAGTTAATACATATTAGAAATATTCACTCATCTCTTCCTTTGCATTCCTTCATTATGTCTCTGTCTCTCTCTCTCTCTCTCTCTCTCTCTCTCCCCCCCTCTCCCTCTCCTCTCTCCCCAACTCCCAGTGGTTTCCATCACCAGCATGTATAATCAGATTATTGATGCCAGGGCACCCTGTCAGCTGTCAATCAACATGGCTTCCCTTTCAGCTCAAGGTCATCTCTCTGTAAAATAATAAGGCATCCACTTCCTAGCTAGCGCCAGTGCAATCAACTGTTCATTTTATAGTTTTTGTCTTAGTCATTTTTGTTGTTTTAGTTTTATTCTTTTGGTATTTTAACTTCTTTTCTTGCATCTGACTGTTTTACAAATGCGGTGAATAGTTTGGGTAAATATATGCACTTCAAACTGTTGCTGCAGAGGTACCTTTTATTCTGGCCCTTCCGGGCTTTGTCTTACGTTCCTATTTGCACAAAGTCAGCCTAACCTACTCCGACAGGTTCCCCCGAGCACTTTAGGAAAAAAGGAGATAACCATTTATGTGAATTATTTTTCTACGCTCACACTGTGCTTCATAGTCCACCGCCAAAACAAGACCAACACCTGGCTTAACATAAATTTGCAACACACAATTTATTCTATTTATTTTACATTTCTCTATTATGCTCTGCTAATTCCTGCAATGCCATGAGATTTTGTTTTGCAATCCAGTTTCCACTTTTTGTTCTGCTTTCCTAATTTGACTTTGTCTCTAAGGATTTAAGTAGGGTTGTCTGGGTTGCTGTTTTAGATACCTTACCTATTCTATTCATTAGTCTCCCACTGTCTCTCGTCACCTCTTCCACAATTTGAACATAGTTGGTATTCAAATTGAACTTTAAAAAAGGTAAAAGCGACTCTCACAATATGGCACTCATCTGGCTCAAATTGGTTTAACAGACTTCTGTCTCTTTTCTTTTTTCCCCCTCTTCCCTGTTCTCCTTTTTCCTCCGTCACTTGCCTCTCTCCATCTCTCTCCACGCACACACTTGCACACACACCCGTTTCCTCTACAGCTGTTTCGAAGACGACGAGCCTCCATGCCTTGAGGAGATAGAGTACGCCATGTACATCTGTCCTGGGCCCAGCGGAGCTGAATTAGATTTGGACATCGACAACAATAACAGCAGCTCCAGCAACGAGGATGAGGCGGAGGAGGATGAGGCGGAGGAGGAAGGGCAAGAGAGAGAGGCAACAAGCCACAGACCAAGCGGCAAAAGTGGCCGGTCGTTACCAAAGTCACGTCTGTTCCCTCAGCTGATCAGCAAAGGATCGGTGGAGACGCTAAACATGAAGAGAAACCAGTGTAACGGACAGTATCTGAGTTAAGAGGAGTGTGGTCATGGTCTTCAGGGTTCTTCTTTTAGTTTTCATTTCAATGGACTTTAGCATTAGCAATTAGCATTTTTTTGGTATTCTGTGTCGACAATAATGAGCTTTATTAGTTCTAGACCTAGCTAGCTAGTAGGTTTGAGCGACTGTTGGAGTGCAACAAGAACAGCCACGAAAATCCCCCCAAAGATGTATGCCCATGTTTCTGTTTCATGTTGCACACTTGGCTATAAGCCAATGTTGTTTTGAAGTTGTGGAAGCACACACCATTAACTAAACATGAAGCGTCAAGATATCCCTGTGCAAAACATAAATTTTTAAAAAATGTATCCAAGTATTTTCTTAATCTTCATTTATTGGAGACTACATTTTATATAATTTCATTTTGCACTGAAGGAAGACATCTATTAATACAACATATACCAATTTCCATATTATCTAATATTTATATCTAATATTTTGAGCGAAGATTATGGAGAATAAAACAACAACAAAAATGTTTTATTCAAATGTATGTTTTTTTCTAAAAGTCTTCAGTAACAATGTCTATGCCTTAAATTACTTTTCTCTGACTTTTTGATTTGAGAGTTGACCATCAATACAATGTCTGGATCACCTTTTGATGCTGAGCAGTGCACTGCAGAGTATGCAAAGTTGTATTGTTACAAGTCCCAATGTCCTGTGTAAACCACATACATTGTAATACTTGAACTTTGTTTCCACCATCGTCTGTGTAATATTTGCAACAAAACAACATCCTGATGTTAAGGGTACAGATGATGATTGTACAAATGTTACATGATCTGTGACCTGCCAGCAATTAGGATGTACCGTTTACATCTCTGAAATGAAAAATACGCTGTTCACCAAGGCATTGCATCTGTCATCTATTTATCATGCAGGCAAAACTATATCTGACTGATTTACATGTCATGTTCATGCTGGATTTCTCACAGATGCAACACACAGTGGGAGCTTTAAAGGACAGATCATGACTTATATTGTTCTACTATATTATTGTGATAAGATTATGAGATCCTACCAGAGGTGGGTAGAGTAGCCAAAAACTATACTCAAGTAAAAGTAAAAGCAGTCATCAAAATAACTACTTAAGTTAGAGTACAAAAGTATTTACTGAAAAAATGACTTGAGTAGCGAGTAACTTAAAAAAAAGAATAACACCGGCACACTACTGTCTTTTATGTCATGTGGATATGATGGTCGTCCTCAGGTAAAGGTAAAGAAGTGAACATGCACCTGTATGTATTTGTGATGAAATTACAAGTCATTTCCTGATTAGATATCCTGACAAATATACACCAGGACAATATTCCCAGTCTGTATCACTCAAGTGTGATCACACAGTATTGCATGAATATTATACCATTATAATATAATAATATAATATTATACTATACTATTAAATTACATTCTTTGCTTCTTGTCTCCTATATTATATTATGATTTGGCAAATAAATCAGCAAATCATGTGCATGTGCATAATATACTGTGTCTGTTAATATAAAGGTCTCTCCAATCAAAGGAATACAATAAGATTAGAGAATTGGCCAAATCTGTCTTTTATCTTTCTGAAAATGTCTCATATCAGATGACTCATTTAGGCGATAATAATAATAATAATTAGGAGATAATGCTGTGATGTTTCATCATTAATTGCCTATTAAATACAGGTGTGTTCACTTTTACCTGAGGAAGACCATCTGTGGTTGAAACATTATATCAGTCATGTCCACATGAAATAAAAGCAGTTTGTCTTTTTTTTCATGTGCATACTTTGGTCTCTACTTTTCTGTCTCTCTTCATCAGACTACACCAATGAGCATGACTAGTTAAATGCACACCGTTCACACACCGCTAGCTTGAATATTTACATTACGGCAGAAAGTAGGAGTAGTAGTTTTGAAGCATGATTATACTGTGTATATATTATTAAATGTATTAGCATTAACACAACAGACACATAAGAGCGCACGTAGAGTAGAAGAGTGAATACTCCATTCGGCACAGCGGGACATCTGGTCCCGCCTTTAAGTTTGCAGTTAAAGGCGTCTTAAAAGTAATATTTTTAAGACTTTTTGCAAATAATCAGTTTCACTACCTGGACTACTTTGGATAATTAGAAAGCAACAAATGCAGTCATCAGTCAATCAGTGAGTGGTGAACGTTCTTTTGAGATATCTTCCACTCGATGTTCGATGAATGGAGAAATAATAGGCAGGAGGCAGAGCGCTACATTCAGACAGTCTACGTGTGCTCTGTTTATAGAGTAATCTTCACACCAGTGTTCACAACCAGAGCCCGCTGCACTGTGCGCTGTTAATTAGTCTGTAAATATTAGCTGCTAGCGCTATTTGAAAGCCATACTCCTGCTGTAGCTTCAGCCATTATTCTGCTTTGAACAGTCATGTGGAGGCGTGGCTGCAGTAGGATAACAGCACCAGCAGACCTGAGACCAGCTGACCACCTACCTCTTAACAGATTGTGCATGAATGCATAAAATAATAAATAAATAAAAGTAGCGGTAGCGTAAAATAAAAAAAAAGGTCTTCACAAATATACTCGAGTAAAAGTGAAAGGTATGTTGCATTAAAACTACTCTTACAAGTACAATTTGTTCAAAGGGTTATGTAACACGTTACTACCCACCTCTGGATCCTACTAACGGTATATTCACAAGCACGACAAGACAAAACTTCAAGAATGCTGGCATGGACCTCACTCTTAAGAGAAAACTAAATTGTTCCTATTTTCAGTTTCTTCCCTTGCTGTTGCCTCAGCGGTCCAAGACACCAACGGTTTATGCTACTAATGTTCACTTTTTATTGCCAAGTTGGCGCCTTTTTGATGTTCAGCGAGAGCCTCCATGTAGACAACAGGCAGTGTTTGTATTGTTTAATATATAATGAATCATACCACAGATCAACCTCAATAAAATAAACATTGCCAACTGACAAAACTCTGGTGCCCAATCTAACTAGCAGCATGTAATCCTGGCATTATGATGGCTTTATAGGTCTCTGGCATCGGTTCTTAGTCACCGTTTGATGAATTGACTGATTAGCTACAATTGAAGCATAGTCATAGACAATGCAAATAGCACTCCTTAAAAAAACTGCTAACAAAATACAAGGGCCAATAAGTTCATCGCGTATGAAATATTTGATACATATTAGTCATCCTATTGGTAGCTAATGCATAATATACATTTGTATCGACCTCCAATATGTATCCTTCTTCATCTTAACATTCAGGGCGTTTCAGCGGTCTGACCTTATGAATATATAACAACCTTAAAGCTCCCATGCTGATCCACACATCCTAAATAATGTGATATTGAATATATCGTTCAATGTTTTTTCATAAAATGAGTCTAATGCAGGTATGGAAGCAAACAGTAAATACACCATCACTTTTCACCCAAATGCTATTACTCACCCATTCCCCACTATTAAGCCCTTCCTTTTTAAGGCAAGCCAGCCATATAATCTGTATATCTTTACACATTTTATCTGTTAGTAAATGATGTGTGTACAGCACAGACTTAGACGTTCAGAGTTATGCATTTAAGTAAAACACACCTGTTTTATCATTACAATGACATATGTTGTGCTCTAGCTTTTTATAATACATAATACACATATTTTTCTAAAAAGGAAATAGATAGAGTTCTTTCTGTAATATGTGTTTACTCCATGGTCAGCATAAACACCTTAATCATGATGTGGGCACCACCTTAACTACCTGTAGCACTTTCCCCTGCTACATGCCACTACAGTGGCTTTTCAGGGCTTCTCCAACAGCAGGACAGAGGCAGATGATGATGATTAAACCGGTTTATTGTAGTAGTAGTAGTAGTAGTAATTTGCTTACATGCTGACATGCTAGCGCTCCTCCTGAGTGTGTGTGGTGGTGGCTGGTATAACCTGTGGGCCTTGATTGGCCAATGCCCCACAGGTGTGCAGCCTCACCCAGCAGCCCCAGAGTTGCTGCTTAAACCAGCCACCAACCACACACTCCACACTACCCTACCAGTTAACTTGTACACCACCCACCCTGAATCCCCTACCAGAGGTTCCTTAAGATACGCACCTGGTGCTGAGTTCAACTGAAGAAGCTAAACACATCTGAAGAGACCTGAATGTTTGAAGATTATCCGTGTTGTGTAGATTCAAGAGATAAGATGAGATAAGATGTGCATAAGCGCATTATCTTTGTTTAATGCGTTATCTGTTGTGCCGAAGCTTAATTCTGTTAAGTGTCTAGGTATCTGTTAAGCTCTGCATACTTCCATGTGTTATTAGAAAGCTCTTCCAAATGAACTGCGTCATTTAAGTTTTTAAGTTTAAAAGTAGAAAGAAAGTGTTGCACACTCTGGCTTCATATGTATTGCTCTTTAATTCGATGTTTCGGCCCTCAGGCCTACATCTTGAAGAAGGCCTAAGGGCCAAAACGTCATCAAGTTAATAGCGGGATAGCGGGGCTGTGGTTGAATAGTCAAAAAATGACGTCCTATGTCTTTTCCTAACCAGGAAAGATGTGAAGGAGAATTACTCAGGAATCACTCAGTTAGGAACCTTCCTAAGCAAAAAAAGCCTTTTCGACCGCAGCCCAAGAGTCTTTCCTTCTCTAAATACCTTAAATTCTGTTTATTTAACATGGCATGATGTGGAAAATGATTGTTCAAACAAATCAAAAGAGGCCATGTCAATAACTGCTGTAGATGCATTGCCACTGCTTTATTACTGCACCGTGCTAAAACCACAGATGAACGATTAGTTAACGATGCACTAGTGGTTTTGATAGTCGACTATTCTGTGAAACCCCTATGTGGTTTGCATTCCTAATCTCTTTATCTCTGTCTATGTGATATTCAGCATTTCATTTCATACTGTTATAAAACGTAAAGGAGGGCAAGGGGGTATCATACTGATTGGAGGCAACAATCTGTTTATTATTTATTTCAACCAATAACAATTCTTTGTCCTTTAAATCATGTGGGACGTGTGCTGTGATTGGCTGTTTGAATGGCGTTGCCAACTGAAATCTACCCCAGTGTGCCAAATTGGTTGTTTTCCAGTCCAGAAATGAACTCGCTGCTGCTTTGCTAGCTAATTGAAGCTTAAAACAAGTAGCCTGGTAGTTAACCTTGCAATGGTTTTAAAAGGTTTTAAAAAAAAGTTTTCCCCCCGATTATCCTGTAATGCATAGGCAGCATAAGTCTTTTCCAGTGGACAGCACCTCACTACAACCCTTGGTGGGCGTTACTTTTCCTAGTTATGCTTTTTTTAAGTTTAGCATTGGACAAAAGTGATACACTAGCAACAGTGAATGGACAGCATAGCAACTTGTGTCCCATGGCTGTGTGTGTGTGTGTGTGTGTGTGTGTGTCTATTTTCACTCTCACTTGATGTTATTCTTAATCGTTTCAGTATCATGTACTATTTGTTGTTGTTGAGTGCATTATCATTGCGCATCAATGTTAAATCCACATGCATGCTTTTTTCATAAAATAATTCATTCACGTCATTCACATTTCATTTATATTTAATTTCAGCATTTGTCTGTGGTTTAATGGACACTAATGATGTGTGTGTGTGTGTGTGTGTTTTGAACAGCTTTGGCCAAGTCACCACCTGCAGATATATATTTATGAATGACTGTGGCATTTTGTCATCAATAATATATGTTGTGGACTCCCTGGCTACATGCTGTGGAGGACTCTAAGGAATGACCCAGTCCAAACCGGAGAATCTCTGCTCTGAAGTAACTTACTCTGAAGTAACTCACAGAAGCAGGCAAATGAGCAACGGTGGGTCCCTCAGCCCAGCTCTGAGGACGAACAAATTCAATATCCAAGTACACCGGTCTCTGCTGAAGCCAGAAACGTTTTTCAGATAATGTGGGACGATTAGAGTCAGGGTAAAAGTAAATGTTTCCAAGAATGAAGAATGGTTATCTAACCCCTGTATTTGGCCGGACCTTGAGTTTTCAATACATTTAATTTTTATTGATGTCCAAGTCATTCAACAGGCAGAAGGGTACGATAATGTCGTGGTCAAGGTGTTTGACTCCCAGCAGAAAGGTTGTGGGTAGGATTTCCACAGCCTAACGTGTATTCGATTATCCCCTATCCTCTGCCTGCTCCCCATATGTCTGAATAAGATGGTACTTTATTAATCCCAGATGGGGCATATGATTAATGCTAAATTAATTCTTAAAAAACATTTTTTTTACCAACACTTTACTTGGTTTTGAACTCAAAACCTAAAGGGCCCCTATTTTACTACCAGGTGGGATTTTGATTAGATCTATGATGACTAGATCAGTCTACCAGCCTACCCAGTGGACTGTACCAACTGGTAGGCTTATCTATCCATCATACATCTGGGAGGACACTCCCACTTGTGATGTCACTAGAGGGTAGATTTTGACATGGCTTGTAATGGCTAATCAGTTAGCCATTACAGTAGTAAAATAGGGGCCCTTTAACACCCTCTGTGGTAATGTTGTTTTCCTCTGTTTACGTCAACAAAATAACCAACTCTGTCTGGTGCAGATATTTGTCTTATCTCATGCTTTCTTAATGTGTTTGCACTCAAATGTTTAATTAAATGAGCACTTGGGTGCAAGGGAGTGTGTGTGCTTTCCTAGTGGGTGTGCTCCTATGCGAACGTGTGTATGTTTACTACAATTAGGTATTGATTCCTGTACACCATTGCATTACCCCGAGACCCTCAGAGCCACTTTCTCATTTAGATAAAATCGTTTTTTTCGAATTTGTGTGTGTGTGTGTGTGTGTGTGTGTGTGTTTGTGCGTGCGTGTGCGTGCATGCATGTGTGTGTGCGCATGTCCAAATGTTGACCATGCATGTGGCGGATACTTTCCTCTTGCGATACGTTATCGATACACTGGCGCCAAATACCGATATTCTTATTAAAACATGAGGAACGGTAGTTCAACCATAGTGAACGGAAGTTAAATAACTTGCAGTGAAGAAGACGAATAACTCAGAGGGGAAAATGGCGGACAGCGGGGGGAAGCAAATCAGAGAGGCACCGTCATCTTTCGAAAGTCGAAAGTCACTCATTACTCATAATTGCAGCTTTTTGCCCTTTTAGAGGTATTTTTTCTTCTTCAGTTACACAGATATCGTGATGTATCGTAGATGAATTGTTTTGCAACATATCGAGTATTGCAGAATCGCGTTATCGTGGGCAACGTATCGTGATAGTATCGTATCGCGAGAGTATCGTACCGCGAGAGTATCGCAGCGTGAGAGTATCGTATCGTGAGAGTATCGTATCGCGATAGTATCGTACCGTGAGAGTATCGTATCGCGAGAGCATCGTGATAGTATCGCATCGTGATAGTATCGCATCGTGAGAGTATCGTATCGTGATAGTATCGTACCGTGAGAGCATCGTATCGTGATAGTATCGTATCGTGATAGTATCGTATCGTGAGAGTATCGTACCGTGATAGTATCGTACCGTGATAGTATCGTACCGTGATAGTATCGTATCGTGATAGTATCGTACCGTGAGAGTATCGTACCGTGATAGTATCGTGATAGTATCGTACCGTGATAGTATCGTATCGTGAGAGTATCGTACCGTGATAGTATCGTACCGTGATAGTATCGTATCGTGATAGTATCGTGATAGTATCGTATCGTGAGAGTATCATATCGTGAGTTACTCTGTGATTCCCACCCCTAGAGGAGACGTTTCAGAGAGATATGGTTATTATTGAACCTCCCGTGTGCACGTATGAATAGGATGCAACGTGGTGCCCGCTTTATGTGTTCTGTATTTTTGCTTAACTGCACCAGTGGTTGAAGATACATGGGTGAAGACGGACGTTTGATTATGTGTGCTTTTCATTTCATTTGTATGCAATGCATGCTTGCGTATTTTCCTGCCTAGAGGAAAGGAGGTTGTGAGTGTGTGAATGTGTGTGTGTTAAGGTGAGTGTGCATTTTAGGCCATTTGTTTGTCTTCAAGGAGAGTGTATGAGAGGAAGCGTGTTTTTTCAGTCCACATGTGTTCAGCATGGGTGGCACAGATACGAGATGGGGTGCCCGTTCAGGTACCTGAATTTACAATTATTTTATCCGACAAATAAGCGAGATGATGCAGCCTAATCATTAAGCCATATAATTACTAGGCAGTAGCCCAACATGTTTAATGACAACTGCCCAGCGTGAGCGCTATCAGCGCACTGAAACAAAATGGCTCCCGGGTTCGGGCACAATGGGTGTGTTTTTCATCAAATAGACTTTTAATTTTGACGTGTCGCTCATTGCTGGTCTTGTATCACTATCTGTGTGTGTGTGTGTGTGTGTGTGTGCTTTAGTGTGTGTAGTGTGTATATATGTGTGTGTGTGTCTGTGCTTTTGTATGTGTATCTATGTGTGTGTGTGTGTGTTTATGCGTGCAGGTGTGTGTGTATCTGCTCTGCTTCAGATGTCCTCGTCTATCACTCTGTCCCTCCCCTTCTCTCTCACAAAGCTGTGCAGCACAGATGCACCTTATCTCGTTCTGCATCTCAAGGGAAGCCACAAACTTTGAACTGTGGAAGGGTTTTCATCCTGTCTACTAGGCTCTGACTAAAAGAGTAAAGAGTAAACTATCTTTCACACTATTGCGGTTTTATTTTCAAGTTAAAGGTGTGCCACAGTAAATAAAATAAAATAAGAGTACTGTTGCAGGGCACAGCATAACGACAACGTACACAAGGACACACAGTGTCAGTACATGAGAGGCAAACTCAGTGTTTTTTTGGTCATGTTTTTGTGTTTGCCTTGTTCCAAATTGATGATGACTAATGTGCTACAGATAGCATTTGAGTGTATGTGTGTGTGTGTGTGTGTGTGTGTGTGTGTGTGTGTGTTTGACCGATCACATGTGAGAGTCACACACATGTGATTCTGAGACACCTGCGACAGGATGTGTATGTTCTCAAGAGGCCAGACAGTGTAGAAGTTTCTAGAGAAGGAGGGGAACAAGAAATGAGTGATACCGAGAGAGACAAAGAGAGTGTGTGTGTGTGTGTGTGTGTGTGTGAG
>OOFB01003909.1:7102-22819 GCA_900323305.1 Trachyrincus murrayi
ATTTCATAAACACAACAACACCGCCAAGCAGCCTGTGTTTTGATTCACTTAGAAGCAGAGGAAGTGAATCTGTCCTCCCAGGGATTCAGTTCAGAGCTGTGGTGGAGGAGGAGGAAGAGGAGGGGGGGGGGGGGGGTGGGGGTAGCGGTGTAGGGGGAGGTGGGGGGGAGGTGGTGGTAGCGGTGTAGGGGTAGGTGGGGGGAGACCACACCGGATCTAATGAAGCCAGAGCAGTGCTGTGGGAGTATTGTGTTGTGTTGTGAGAAGTCATCTACCTTTTTTGTCAACCAATTACTGCCGTATCAGGAGAGGATAGGGGTGTCATTAGGAAAATAAACAAGGGAGAAGACGGAGAGTGAAAGCATTGTATCCGGTGAGATATTATATCAATATAAAAAGAGAGAGAAAAGAACAGTTAAAATAAACAATAGAAAATGCCAGCGTAAAAGCATTGTATCCGGTGAGAAATGACAAAAAAATTATAATAATAACATAAAGAGAAAATAAATTAAAGCTTAGAAAAAGACAGAGAGTGGAGCATTGAGAAAAAATACAATAACCACTAGATGTAGCTGTATCCTGTGGGCAATTAAGATAATTGCAAAACAAATTAAAATTCAAAAAAGCATCACTGAATATGGATCTGCCGATTCCGTAGCACTGATACCTTCCGCATAGGTAAGAGGGAATTTTTTTTTATTTAGAAGTAAAATTATGAATGTCAGCGATTACATTAGGCAACCGCACTCTCTTGGCTATTAGGCCACCCTCAAGACACGCGCAAACATAACACACAAAGGGGAATACACCCCCCAACACCCACCCACCGACTAACTCTCTTTCATAATACACACTCACAATGGAAGCCACAGAATGGAATTATCCCCATTTACCCACTGCCGAACAGCGAGCTTGAGCCAACAAGGGAATTTGCCGCTACACTGAAACGGGCGTGCGCTTAACCTATTGTAGGTTGAGGTTAACGAGAACATACAGTTACAGTGTGGTCTGGCCAATTAAAGCAAAGTCTACGTTGTCTAGGCTTGGCCCCGCACAGTACTGTATAATATTTCATGACAAGCTTCGCTAGGTCACCGCTAGCACACAGTGAATTATTGTGTGGTGAAGAATGAAATATCAATAGTTATTTAGATCAATAGAAAGAGACAGAACGGTCGACAGCTGTATATCCCGGTTGGGGAACTTGCTCTGCGAGTGGGAACACACAGAGACAGGGAGCTAGAATGCACAGAACGAAACCACCATTCTGATGTTATTATTATATTATAATTATAATAAAACTATTACGACTAAGTGTAGCGCTCTCACCAAATTGCTCCGTAAACCAAGAACGTACTTTGACCTGACCTGAACCTGCATGGAAAGATCACTGATGGGAGGTACGAATAAAGATTTGTCATTCTGTGAGAACATATGATTCTCTCCGGTGACTGAGATTGTATATTCACTTTATTGTATATTTGATGGTGATACTTTTTTCTATTCCCATTTTATTTAACTTCATATTTTATACTATATTTTATTACGTAGTCGACCCTTGTCACAAGAATTCCACTGTCCAGAATGACCCTGTGTTATACAGTGCATTTGATAAGTAAAACACTTTGAGAGGTCTAGGTAACTTTAACTGAAGCTAAGCTATACTGTCAAAATGAGCACTAACTCCCATGCACTACAATAAATATAGTCATTAGTTATATTCTTATTGATATGATAACCAAATTGTATTGTATAGACACCTCTGAACCCCCAATAATTTGGGAGAAAAATACATACAGCCAATTGATACTTTAACTGCAACGGTTGATATTTATTACAGCATGAAAATATCTGTTATTCCTCTAAAGTATTATAATTCATATTAAAATATTAATATAAATTGTTATAGATTATTATTATTAATGACACTCAAAATATTCCCATAGAACACAAAATACAATTAGCCTACATAAATTGGAATCTACACGGGATTTTAAATCACTGAAGGGTAGACCTACCACTGTCTGTGCGCTTTATTGGAGTTCAGATTAATCTGCACTGCGAAATTAAAATGGGAAATTGTTTCATGTACTCACGAATCCCAATGGAACAGCATCTTCATGATGAAGATGTTCCATAACCATGTTCTCCACGTCTTTCCGATGTATTAAGCAGCACTTAAACAATATCAATTAATGAGTAACAATACAACGCGAGAACTAGCATCAAACAAATTATACATAGGAGGATCACGTTTCATTTATTTATTTACTCAAGAACCCACCTCCGATGCGAATTAGCCTAGCTTAAAACAACAACCTGAATCAACTTGGACAACTGGTAGAGGCTACGCTGGACTTTTTGAACAGGGAGCGAGTTACAAATGATATATGTAAGTGTAATGATGTGAAATAAATAATTCACAGTTTTTCCCATAGACTATAAAAGGTTTTTCCACAAGGCACTCAAAACTTGACACAACCATAACAAGGCAGTTGTTAGACTATCAAAATAAAGCTACATCCTCCCAAATAAAAATGGTAAACAAATCGAACACTCTCGCAAACAATTGCAATTGATTGCAATGTACATTGTTATAATACTATAGTATGGAAAAGTATAGTAGGCCTATAGTATAGATTTTTGTACCAAATATTTTCAAGGGCTCTACAAACTAGGCCTATTACTGCTACTTTATCATAACAATGTCCTTTCTTCTGAGATGTAGCCTACCGATTATGCAGTAATACCGTACCAACTGGTTGGCTGGAGTTGATCTATCTATCAGGGGCCTCTTCATATCCAGCCTACTGCAGTATGTATAGCCTGGGCTGATCATGTTCATGGCTCAGGAGCATTTTGCTGTGGATTATAGTGATCACACCCCTTCTGCGTGTCAGCACTAGCACATAGGACCACCCCCCCATCCGCAACTTCTGAAGGCTATGTAGGTCATCTGCCTCGCTGATGGTGGCATTTAGAAAAACCTTGATTTTTACACTCTATCCCTCCGTCTGTCTCTCCTCCTCTCTATCTCTCTTTTTCTATCTCTTGTTCTCTCTTTCTCGCCCTCGCTCTCTTTCTCTCTCTCCCTCATCATGATCGAGGTGAGGTTTCAAAGGGACCTGCTAATCAAGGAGTTTATTTCACCGGTGAATGCTTCACTGAATCCAAATGAAGTCGCAGTTGTGTGGTTGTTTACAGATATACACATCATGAATGGACTGATCTCGATCGCACAAAATATACCTCCTCACTATAACCGCCTAGGCCGGGGTGACTTGTGTACCCGAATAAACATCCCCTTCCTAATATTAATATCCCAGTTTAACTGAAAGCAACCCTTTGCAGGAATTTAAACTGAGCACTTCAACAATAGCACATTTTGCATTTGAAAAGGATTGTTAGTCTCTTTGATCTTTTTAAATGTTTTTCCGACTCACCTTCAGATACTGTGAAGTCACACGCGTTTAGAATATGCAAAGCCCCTCTTTCATGAGCTCACAGTCGCGTAGGGAGAGCCCCCGGCCCTCCTCTGTCACGCCCACCCCACCTGCCACGTCACCTCTATCACACCTGATTCCATTGCCCATTCATGATTATATATTACCAGCCTCGTGCCACGCTGGGGCGCCTACTTATCAGTTCAGTGTTCTGCCTGTTGGGTTCTCCTGCTACTCCTTTGAGCTCGTTCTGCATTCTGCTTGACCTCCCGTGTTTTTTTACCTTTTTATTGTTCCTGGACTAACCCCTGTTCTCCCCCTGTGTGCCTTAGCCTGATCGGACAGATATTCTACTCTTGGAACCTGGACCTGTACCACGGATTACGCCTCTCACCCTGCCCCTTTAACTTGTGTGCTCCACGGACTGCCCTCTTGGTATGTTGACCCCAGCTCACCCCTTTGATTATGATTCCAGCCTCAGCCCCTCGCTTCCATAGCATCTGTGTGTTAAAATAAACTGGACGTTCGTTTTCTACTCTGCCTCCGTGTGCCTGCGTTTGAGTCCTATCTGTTGTCCCGTCTGATATCCACTCCTCTCAGAAGTCTCTGACGTTAACTTCTCTAAAGAGTCTCTCTCTGTGCTTACTCTGGAGGACCTGGGGGCCACAACGTGCACTAGACCCTCAGGCGTGCACGCACATGCACACCCACACCCACACACACACACACACACACACAGACACACACACACAGAGGGTCCTGACACACACACTGATGGTATGCTGTGAACATGTGCACACAGAACGCCCCCCCCCACCCCACACACACACACACACACACACAGTCCTTCTCACTGATAAAGCTGTGAAGGAATATGCAAATATGCACAGAATCACACAAACACACACACCAAACTCAGACATAGATAGAAATGGATGTAAAAGAAAAACATTCACTAACATATGCAGGGGTTGCACCACATCCAACACTGATATGCAAAAGGAACTGTCCAATTAAAATTGTTTTGGTGTGTATGCAGATGATGTCAACAACTCTGCTGATTGTTGAAAAAGAGGAGAAGAAAAATCTGAGGGAAAAAAGGTCATGGAGATAAAGAACCACAGGTCTGTCAGCAGGGCCCCGGGGGCTATTCTGTTGGGTGATTCATTCAAAACCTCAGGGGCGATTTCTTTAAACATACATCCTGGCAGAGCCAATGAGCTATTACCTCTCCTTATCACATGTAACACATGGGCAGAGAGGTTGTGATGGATGGTAGCTCTATTCAGAAGTGACAACATGTGACTGGTGTGACTGTTGGTGCCCTCTTTTGTCCTCCTTTTCAGCGTAAAGTCAATTTATTTTGTATAATCACATATAATACACAAATAAAATGATTTAATCACAGTTACAGTCTCAAATATCTTTGCAGGCCCACGTTAGGTGACAGCGCCTAACCCTAAGCCCTCTAAAGGGCGAGGAAAAACACGTAATGTGTTGTTTGTGGACTTGTGTTTGTGTTTGCATCACTGTCCTGTTTTGGTGCTATCATTTGGTACTATACTGTAATTACATAAATCCAAAATAAATCCTCCACCACTTAAATCTTCATCTCCTTTTGAATTTGCATCTCCTCTCGTTTTACACACTTTGTTTTTCAATGTTTCACATTTCATTAAACTCTCTCCCGACCCTAGCTTTCATTTCCGCCTCTCTGAATCCGAAAAAGACACGTTTCGATAAAACGCTGGTGCACCATTCAAGTATTTCGTCTGAAATTGGACATACATCACCTGGAGGGCAAGCTGAATATGTATTGTGGAAGAATTTGCCAGCATAAACTGTCGGGGGCATTTCAGACAGATGTGTTTTGTGTGCGATGCCAAATGAAGTGTACATTTGACGCGGTTGTAGGTATCCAACAATATTTTGCAATCATCTAAAATAATATAAAACCACTAGTTTCCTGATTGCCATGTGCCAAACCGTTGATTTGTTTCCCAGCCCTGCCTTAGTGGAAGCCAGGACGTAGGATATTTATCATTTGTTTCATTGTATGTTATCCTTGACAGATGCCTACCCCAAGGGTCAGGGGTCAAGTCTGCCTTTCCCAGTGGTCACCATGGAGACTGACCCCATCCCCATTGTCTCTGCCTGCAGCTGTATTTGATACAATATTACTAATATTACTATTCATACTATTACTAGTAATTTAGTAGATGCTTGTATATCAAAGGGGGGAGATACAGGTCATTAAGAAGGTTATGCCTGCAGGTTAGGATGCAGACATTTGGGGATTGAACCCAGAACCGTCCGTTTGGGAGTCAAACACCCTAGCTGCTACACTATCCCGTCTCTTATATTCAAATATATATTATCACGTTCCCATATCCCATTCCCAATATTGCAAGACATATTTATTCATGGTTTCGGGATTTCAGTGTCATCTGTTGAGATGTTGAAATGGAAGCTGTATGCTTAATTATACAACTCAGTCATGGATGAAGACAGGAGGAGAAATCTTCTAACCAAGATTCATTCACAATTTACAATGGCAGTGGATGTAAACACAAATGCAGTGAACACGTCATGAATATCAATGTAGGGTACTGTGGAAATGATGGTGGTTTTCTCCTTGTCAACCACAGTGAGGGGAAAATGCTAGGAGTGCTGGAGTTTTACACAAACCACATTAACCATTAGGGGTCAAAATCATTGCCTTCAGATTCAATGGGACTTTTAATTAGACACAGGCTAAATCAATTAGAGATAACAAATTATTTCCCAGTACTGAGTTGGCAGAGTTGCGAACCTCCAATATGGCGCATATGTTGTTGTTGTTGTTGTTTGCTACCTGAATATACAAATAAATACCTGAAATACAAATAAATACTACATGTCTTTATGTTAATCCACATGGAGAATGACGACATGAGCACAGAGAACGAGGGAGAGGTAAAAGGGAGAGGGGGGTTGTAGAAGAAGAGAAGAGATGAGAAGGGGGGGGCATGTCAGGGGTGGTGGTATTGCAGTGCAAGGGTCGGTAAAATATTCATGGCCTTACCTCCCTGTCTGCTCCGACCCACTCTCCCCCCCCGTCAGCGTTTCTGGAACAGCCCGAGCACCCGACGGTGGACAAGGTGGGTGGGTGGGTGGGGTGACAGGGCAGGGCACGGTTAAGCTCGGGGTGGCGGTCCGTAGTGCTTACTAAACAGCACGCTTCTAAAAGATGGTCACAGAATCTACAGCTGACGCAATTCCTTCCGTTTTCTGACGTTATGGTGCTATGGTGTCACCCAGGGTTTCTGAAGAGGTTCGCTGAAATGCGAGGTAGGTTTTTACTATTACTTATTTGGGCCGGCACTGTTATCCAAAGCGTGAATTGCGATACAGGTCGTTAAGGAACAGGTAGAGGTGAGGCATCTTGCTTAAGGATGCCTACTTGGGTAGGCTGCGGACATTGTTGGGGTTCGAACTCAGCACATTTCGCCTGGGAGTCGAACACCCACAAGACTATCTGGCCCCAGACATGGCATGGGTTAAATTAAGAAATCAATGTCAATTTCATGTCATACGTTTAGTTTGAATATTCATCTTAGACATCCCCCCCCCACTCTTTGTTTTGATGTGTCTAGAAACAGAATTGTTTCAACCATTCAAAAACTTTGCAAGCTATAGAAGTTGCCCTTTGAAATTTTTAGTCACCCACCCCCCAAGTTTGAAATCAAAAGAACAAAAAAATGCGCTTCTTTGATGGTATCTGAATTTAAACAGGAGAATCTTGTGGGGGGTGGGGGGCTGGTGCTTTTCATAGTTCTGTCCGTTTCAAGTGTTTCAAATATTATTCTTCAAGTGACAAGCTCTTTACGTCTTTTTTGGGATAAGCTTTACCTTTCGGTTACCAGGCTTTGTGATGCATTTGGTCCTCTGTGAAATGTCTTATACTGATATTCATTCTACTATTCATCATTCATTCTACTATAGGCAGATTCTGATGATGGTCATCACATCGTGACATCATGAACTGTGGACGTTTTAGCATATAAACGTCCACAGTTGATGATGTCACAATGTGATGATCTTGGCAATTTCATGCCATGTTTTTTCTGTAATTTTGTAAAATGTTCGTCCTATGCCGCTCTGTTTATACGCAAAAACGTCCACAAACATCGGTACGTGGCATGAAATTGCTATGTACCGATGTTTTTTCTGTAATTTTGTAAAATTGCCCATTTTTGCCAATATGGCCGATGTCGTTTGCTGGCCGAAATATCAGTGCACCCCGATGTACAACCAAAACTAGGCTGTTCTGGGCCATAAACATGACGACTAATTGACGAAGAAAAAACCGTAGCAAAATAGTGCACGTTGTGAAAACTTTATATCCCATGACATCTTCAATTTAGGGATTGGATTACTTCCCTTTTTTCTCACTGAGTAATGGGGACAAACAGTGGTCTGCTATACACCAAGGTTGTCATCCATGCCTTGAATCTATTTCCCACTTGTCCTGCTTTGTGTTCAATCATAAACAACTAGAATAATGACCCGCACCAAGGCCATCCTCACTGCATATTGTGTGCATGCAATGTGCACAGGGAAGGAAAAGAATAGCGCACACTGTGTCACATATATCCACTCTTATGGATTTCAGGGTTTTATTGAGCAATAAAAAATATACACCAAGGAAAATATCATTTCCCCCTTTTTTGCCTTATTGTTGCTTTTTTATTATCGTAAAATCTGAGTTAGTCCTTTCCAGGCGAACAACTTCCATGATCCAAAGCAACAACACGGAGAGAAAAAATACCGGAGGCCAGTCAGTTCAGTTTTGACGGCGTGGAACAGCGGGAGGTTTTTTTTCGAATCCCCTCGTGTTCCGTGTTCATACAGTTTTCATTATTTCCTTTTGAGTCCTGAAAGAAAATATGTTGTATTTTTTTTTTTTTTTTAAACAGATTTGGTTTGAACGGACGGAGGAGGAGGAGGAGGAGGAGGAGGAGGAGGAGGGCAGTTGGAGGAGTTGGTGGGTGGAGTCAAATCGAAAGGCCTAGGTCTTCCCCCCCTTTCGCTACCACCGCTTCCGATGCTGCCGCCGTTGCCGCCGCCGCCGCCGCCGTTGCCACCGCCACCGTCTCGCCGTACAGTCCTGCCAGCCCCTGGAACTGCGGCCCCCACTCGTCCAGGTAGTCGTACTCCCCCTCCCCCCCCTCCCCCGAGCGCGTCCCGGCAGGGGAGTCCAGGGAGCTGATGGAGCCCGCGGGCGAGCCCTGGCCCTCGTAGGCGTACGTCTGCAGGGAGTCATACGGCGGCACGCTGCCGTCCAGGTCCGCCTCCGCCAGTTTCTGTTTGATGAACTTGTGCACGTCGGCCGCGTCCAGCCGCTCCTCCTCCAGCTCTAGCTCCTCCCGCTCTTCCTCCTCCTCCTGCAAGAGTCTGCGTGGCGCGCCTCTGCCCCGCGGTGGCCGCTGGTGGTGCTGGTGGTGGTGGTGTCGGCGGCGCTGTCGGGACTCAGGCCGGACGTCCCGCCGGAACTTGAGCTCCTCGGCACCGGCAGGGTTGCGCAGCGCGGCGATGTCGAAGGCCTCCGTGTCCTCCTCGCCGCCGCCCTCGTCGTCGTAGGTGACCACGTTCTCCCGCACGTCCTCCTCCGAGATGATCAGCGGCTCCTTCTTGCTGCGCCACAGTGTAATGAAGAGCACCACGATGGCTGGTGGGGGAGGAAGAGGAAGATACAACTCTGTTACTATGCACTATTTAGCGTTCACACTTTCATCCAAAGCGGATTACAGTGAATTCAGATACAGGTAATGAAGGAGTAGGTAGGGGCTTAGCTAGGCATCTTGCTCAAGGATCCCATACAGGTTAGGATACAGGATACAGGTTCGGATGTAGGATACATGTTAGGATACAGGATACAGGTTAGGATGCAGGATACATGTTAGTATAGACTATCCTTCCCCCAACTAATCCCCAAAGGGCAGGGTCCAAAATGAATACCTGTCACCAGCCAATACCAGCTTCATATAAGAACAATTGCTTGGCCGGTAGATTTCAACTCCCTCAGGTAAAAAGACTTAATTCTAAAAGTAAATTTAGCACCCTGCCAAATGGAAAGTCTGGTGTTACAGCAGCTATGAGAACAGTGCAAATGAAACATGAGAACATAAGTATACAAATAATAGAGTACAAATTAAGGACACAGATTTGAGAGAAATATATATATAATGCAACAGTTCACTATTGCGTCATTAAATCAAAAAGCAACAAAACAAATTAGGCCGAGCCACTACTCATCACGATGACGCAGCTAGCATGCGGGGGTAAAATTGTCAGGGACAAAAGTTTACCGCTAATGTCGTTCGCCGCATGTTCCCCAGTTAATTCATAGCTCATGACAGATTAACATGTCTTGGTTCGTAAACAGCTAACCAGATGAGCGGCAAAACATCAGCCCCGAGAATTTTTTTATGAGCGTATTTATCTGGGTTTTTTCCATCAGGACGCTAAAGCTAACCAAGCGCTACCGAGCTGTAAATCAGTGGTACACATTAGCAGTCATTAGCATCGACTGTTGATGGTTCTTTGAATTCAAGCTGCTGGCTTGATGAGAGCGCCCTCGCGATTGTATGCGGAGAAGATTTAGCCCTACATTTATCGCAAAAATATACAATAATACAGTCAGTGGAGAAAAAACCTACTTAATCCACTAGTGTCGTGTGGATTTTTTCTAAATATGTTTTTATAGGCTAAGTAAAGGCATGCAGGAAAGTGAGTTGAAAGAGAAAGGGAATGAGATGTAGCATAGCATATCAGAATCGAACCTGGGTAGCTACGATGCATATTGTCCACATACTTAGCGCACTAGCAGGTTGAGCCAAAAACACACAGAGGGAATGCAGCATGAAGCTGCAGTACACATCATCCAATAAGAAACGTAATGTATTAAAGTAATATTTGATGACGGTGCGTCTTGGAGGCTAGCTCCTGATCGTTATGCTTCCTGGGTTGGCGGTGGCTTTGCTACAAAGTTGTTAGTGCTAACATTAATTGGATCAAATGAGCTCTGCCAGGTAGTATATTTTTTACTGCAACGCAATTTCCAAAGAGTTCATTATGCCACATTAGCCGGAATGACCTTGATATATTGCTGCTCCGCTGCACGTTTTTTTAGCACTGCCACATTATTTTCGCAATGTCATTACCCAGGTTTTTCATAGTGGCTATAATAATGCTAATGCTAGCCGCAATGCTAAGACTCAAGCTTATAACGAGGGGCGTGCGGTCGGGATTAAAGAGATCATGACGATAAGAGAGAGGTTTTTCGTCTCGGTCCGTTGTGCTAAATTAAGGTCTGAGGGAACATACAGCTCTGACACGATTTCTAACTCATACACAAGGTGAGAACTCTGCGAAGCCGAACACCCCCGGCAGTTTGGTGGTAGAAGATTTAATATGAAGGGAGAGAGAGGTATAGGGAGAGCGAGAGGGAGAGAGAGGGGGGGAGAGATATAGGGCGAGAGAGAGAGGGAGACAGAGCGAGGAGAGATATAGGGGGAGAGCGGGAGAGAGATATACGGAGAGAGTGGGAGAGAGACCTCGACAGGTAAAATAAGGAGGGAAAAGCAGGGTATAGGGGTTCTGACGAAAAGGTTAAAGCTTTCATGTCGTGATGGATGGAAACAGAGTGAATTAATACTTCATGAGATTCATATTTCCTGTAGTGTGGGGGTTAGTGCTACAGAGGATGCACAAAGGGACAGTCGCACACCTGTGTGTCTATTTGTTAACTGGGCATATATATATTTTTTTTTTTCTGGAGATGCAAATATCCGTTATTTTTAGGACAAGCAATAACAGAACGTTTCCGATTGGTCCATGCATAATTCATTCTAGAATTTACTATACTACAGGAGAGCCCATTGGTCAAAGTGGGGAAAATAGCCTCTTTAACCACTTTCCACTTGCACTCCTAACCATCCCTGCAAGGAGGGATCTCCCACTCTGTGTTCCTTCTCAATTATCTTCCTTGATAATTAAAGGAGTTTTTTCTTGCCCTTTGGGGGGGCTAGGGTTAGGGGGTGTCATAAATGTATGACCTGTAAAGCCATTTGAGACTGTAACTGTGATTAAGGGCTATACAAATAAAATTGACTTGACTCGACTTTCTTCCTTTCTACTTCCTGTCTTCACGTTGAAACTCAACGGATTTTTAATACATTAAAAAAAAAACTCTCAATCACTCAATCTTATATAATAGTCTAAAATATATTCTAAATGATTATCTAATATATTACATCATATGTTAGACGACCCACATAAACACATTTCCAACAATTTCTTTTTACACCTTCCAAAATCTTTCTATCTAGATAAACCACTTATTGACAAGCGGGAGGGAACTGCAATCAAGTGATTGATTTAAAATGTGGTCTATTATCTCTAGGTGGATTCATGAGACTTCAATCAGACTATCTCCGTCTTTCTACAAACTGTGAAACTAACCGGCTAATTATGCAATTACTGGGGGTGGAACCTGATAGGTCAGAAACGACCCAGAGACAAAGAAAATGAATAGAAACGTTTACTGTTTACTGTGTTCATACAGTAACTGTCAAACACCACAGCCATACCGTGGCATTGCTTTTTTATTCATCATCGTCAGTCATTTTAGCAGACGCTTTTATCCAAAGACACACACACACACACACACACAGCTGCACACATTCACATGGAATTTAGGTGTGTCATGAAGGATCTTGTAAGGGCCGTCTTGCTCAAGTATGACTACAGATTAGGCTGTGGAGACAGTACCTTTCGGTTGGCGGTTGAAACAACACCCTAGCAACTACGCAATCCTGCTATTTTCTCCCGTCATTTTAATTTAACTGCAGATTGAAATCTATGTATACCCCCAGATAGCACACCCATCATTTCCACCAGCGGTCTTCTGTTGTAATAAGAGTGGCACGCTGGTAATGTTCTACCAGCGGGTGTCTAGCGGGGTACTGGTGTATTCTGCTGGTAGTTTTATACCAGCGGGTGTCTAGCGGGGTACTGGTGTATTCTGCTGGTAGTGTTCTACCGGTGGGTGTCTAGCGGGGTACTGGTGTATTCTGCTGGTAGTTTTATACCGGTGGGTGTCTAGCGGGGTACTGGTGTATTCTGCTGGTAGTTTTATACTGGCGGGTGTCTAGCGGGGTACTGGTGTATTCTGCTGGTAGTGTTCTACCGGTGGGTGTCTAGCGGGGTACTAGAACACTGCACTAGCGGGGTTTAGAATCACCAGGCAGACCACTGTCCATTCCGCTGAGAATCCACCAGAGGACCGCTGGAATACCGATGTACAAAAAGCCAGCGATCCGCCGGTGGTTTCCACCATCGGTCTGCCAACTCCTCCACTGGAATTCCACCGTCGTGAATTTCAACCTAGCATAATCCAAGCTCACTTTCTCTGGCCTACTGCTGGCCATGGTTTAGTATTGCTGTTGACTACAAAAAGCAATTCGACATCTCACCTCAGAAGACATCCAACCTAAAATAATCCTAAAGACAAACTAAAGCACTAAACAATAACAAACCCAAGTGAATCAAGATGACAGGCGGAAAAAAACAGCACAACAGCCTTAAATCCTGAGCCATTTCTGTGTACGTAGGACTATGTTTTTGACGTGGCTTCTGCGCCTGTGTGCTAACATGTGGACATCTCTGTTTTTTTCTACCAATTTCTCTCAACGCCCACTACCTATTTCACCATGGCTGTCTGGAATCAGCCTGACACCCATTCTGTACACACCTCCAATGTGTCTTTCTTTCTCTCTCTCTCTCTCTCTCTCTATATATATATATATATATATATTTAATTATTTTTGTCTTTTGTTGCCTCTTTCTGTCTTTTGTTCTTATTTTCTTTCTGTCTTTTGTTCCTTCCGTAGTTTTTTTCTTTCTTTTTGTGTTTTTCATTCTATAGCCGTCTCACGAGTACATTCTCTAGCTCTTTTTGTCCGTTTATCCTCACAATCTTTTCTCTCAGCCCCTTTCTACTTTCTACCCCCCCCCACCCAATTTATCTCTCACTATCTAGTCCCCATTGTTTACCCTCTCTCTCTCTCTCTCTCTCTCTCTCTCTCTCTCTCTCTCTCTGAGCTCTAGGTTAGTTCTGCTGCCAGAAAAAGAGAGAGAGAGGTAGAGAGACAGAGCGCGAGAGAGAGAATGGCCAAGCATATGAATATGCATGCGTTCCACACGCTGACGTCCAAAGCCAATCAACGAGGAACAAGAGTGTGTGTGTGTGTGTGTGCGTGTGTGAACGTTGTAATCGTGTGTGTATGTGTGCGACCGTGTCATTGTTTGTGTCTACATCTTCTGTGTGAGTGTGTGACTATGCGTTTGAGTCTCATCTGTGTGTGTGTGTGTGTGTGTGTGTGTGTGTGAGGATAATGATGATGATGATGATGATGAAGGGGGAGGGCTGTGTTAATTGCCCACTGCTCCTCGTCTGCTGGTGTCACCGTGTTGTTTGGTTTCCATATTTGTTTGCATGTCACAAACAAATATGCAGCGCAAACAGTGCTCTCAAACAGACAACACACACACACACACACACACACACACACACACACAGATGACACACTCTGACTCATAATCGCAACCTCACACAAGATGTAGACACAAAATATAAGCAAATAATGACACTTTCGCACACACACACACGCACATACACACTCAAACTCATTATCACACACTCACACATGTAGATGATGATCACATGCTCACACACAATAATTAGACACACACAGACACATTTCATGCCCCAGTTTAGGCCCAACAAGAGATTGTTTACTTTGGCCAACTTTAATGAGTTCCATTTGATCTTCGACTACAAAATGTGTGTGTGTGTGTGTGTGAGTAAATTACGAGGAGGGAGGAGGAGGAGAAGAGAAGACAACAGGAGGGGGAGAGAAGAAGACGGTAAAGGAGGAGGAAGAGGACGAGGGCGAGGTGATGCTCATAGCAACAACTTCATCCCCAAGTCTTCTTTAAGTAATGTTTTTATTCCAAGTAAAAAGCAAGAAAAATTTACTGGCCCAATAGGGTTGCATCAGCACAGGCCTGTCCAATAAATCTGCTTTTTATCAGCAAAGAGGGGGTTTCCCATACCCTGCTAAGATTGTGTTTTCCCCCGGCTTAGCAACCAATCGGGCTTCAAACTTAAAAGCACTCTCTCAGAAGCGTGCTCTGTACTTCTGTGCTTATTCTGAGGCCGCCGGCCCCCCCTCCCATCAGCCCCTGCAGCCCAGAGCACTCGATTTGTCCTTTTTTTTACACATCGCCTTGAACTTGCAATCCCCTCGCTCCACTCTTTCACTTATCTCCGCCGCTCTTGTTTGAGCACTAACCCCGCTAACTTCGCTAACTCCGCTAACGCTGCTTACCCCGCTAACGCTGCTTACCCCGCTAGTGCAATTTTCCTAACTTTACCCTTGTTTTCTGTTAGCTAGCCCTAACTCCCCCTCCCGCCACCTTATTCTCATCCTCCTGTCTCTCATTCAAACCTCCTGAAGAATTCATAACAATTACCCCTCTTTCTCTTATCCCGTCACTTATATATCTACCTCCGTCTCCCTCTTGTGTTATCTCAAAAAGTCCCGGGTTCCAACCCCAACGTCCGCAGCCTAACCTGTAGGCATCCTTGAGCAAAATGCCCTTACCCCCCCCCCCCACCTGCTCCTTAATGACATAACAAACTAAACTGTATCTTCACAAAACATCTGCCGAAATGACAAAAACACACAACACAAAACGGTGACACACACTCACTCACACACACACACACACACACACACACAGCCTCCTCTCCACCTACCTAGCAGTATGACGACACACAGCAGGATGGCGACCAGGGCGCCGGTGCTGAGGCCGGCCGACGTCAGGAAGGCCTCGCCCTGGCAGGTGCGGGCGCGCCCGTGGCCGTGGCATGGGCACACGCGCAGGGTGAGGGTGCTGGTGCCGCTGAGGGTGGGCTCCCCGCCGTCCCACACCACCACGGCCAGGCGGTACAGCTCCTGGGTCAGGTGACTGAAACGGCGGCGACGTGCCACGATGCTGGCTGTGCTGTCTGATGGGGGGGGGGGGGGGACAAGGACAAGAAGAATGATAAATGAAAAAAAAAAAAAAGGGGGGGGGGGGGGGGGGGGGGATTGTCTAAAATACAATATAATACATATATTGTATTATATACTGTATAAAATACATATACTGTGTTATATATAAT
>OOFB01003927.1:1688-11952 GCA_900323305.1 Trachyrincus murrayi
GTCTCTGTCACTTAAACAGCCAGTAGCAGCCAGCCAGTTGTAGTGTGTGTGTGTGTGTGTGTGTGTGTGTGTCTCTCTCTCTCTCTCTCATACACACACACACACACACACACACACACAAGGAGCCCGGTGTGACAGGGTCTGTTAAGTGCTTTGAGTAGGCCTACCTCAAAAGGCACTTTATAAAATGCAATGAATAATAATTATTTAGAGGTGGGATTTAGGATGTAGTTAGGAAGGTAGGTGTTTTGGGTGTGGTTTGTAGTTTGGATGTGGGGTTCGTAGTTCAGAGTTGGGGTCTGTAGTTCAGAGGAGAGTTTTAGAGGCTGAGTTAAGGGTTAATTAGCGGTGAGGGTTAGCTCACGGCTGTCGTTTAGCGGTGGGATGTGGTTCTGGCCTGGCTGACTACCGCTAGACAGACTAGAGACGTTAGTCTACGTCTGTTCTCCAGTTTCACCACCGGTGGCTGGTATTGACTGGTCCTCTCCCCTCCGCCACTCATTACCAGCACAGGATCTCCTCTCTCCTCTGCTCTCTCCTCTGCTCTCTCCTCTTTCTCCTCTCTACTCCTGACCGGGAGAATTTGACACTGCAGACAAACACTCAACGTCCTCCAGTGTAAAAGTTGAATCAGCACCGCGACAAACAAGTCGGAGCAGAGTTCACGGCCGCCGGAGGCGCTGCTGCCGGGGAATGTGGCCGTTATTCAGTCTGGAAGTTAAAAAAGACTAAACGAATCGGGTTTGTTTTTCGGCTGTTGACGAGTGACTCCTTTTTGGAGACATTCCCGAAACATTTAAACGGAACGTAGAAGTCACTGTTAAGGTTGAATGTAGAATCACAGAGAGATAAGGCTAATTAGTTATCTTAATGTTATGACAGAGAAATGTTTTAAAACTTCCAATTTTGGCCTTGACTCAAACTTGACTCAGTGTTGACTCGGTGTTCACTTAGGCCTATAGTTATTTTTTTCAGAATAGCTTTCAACGTGCTAGTTAACGTGTCAAGGGAAATTAGTTCCCTGATTAACAATGGAAGTTAACTTCTGAGCAAAACCATTTTGGAGAAACATTGTCAATTGATGAAGAGCTGTTTGCTTCCATCAGAAAAGGACAGCGCTGTTAGCCCTAGCATACTTCACTGTGGCGACACTAATTTGTCGTTAGCCTGTCAAACAGAGCTAAGCTAACTCTGTAGCGGTACCTCTCTGGTGCCTTTAGCGATTCAAAGACCCTTGAAAACAAGACTTACTCCAGGCTAGACCCTTTCTACTCAGACGATTCAGACAGGTCAAGCTAACTTTTTGCAGCTAGTAAACTTTCTTCGTATTAACATGTATTCTTATTCATCTGGGTCTCTGAGAGGCTAACGTATGAATATCATCAACATTGACCTTTTGACCCGCCTACCTTTCGAGAAATACCAACCCTACGCAAACAAGATGGACAGCGGTCCAGACGCCCACCATGGAGAATGTATTGGCTCGACCCAACACATTCTGTGTAGGACTGTCGGCTGGCCCCGTGTGAGGCCCAAATCAACACAGGGAATATATTATTGTGCTCCAGCCCTCAGTGCCTCTCCCACTCAGGTATTTGATACATCTCTTTTGTTTTGTCCAAACTGAGCCTCGTGTCTTGTCCCCTACAACCCACTGCTTGGCTGACCTGCCTCCCTTGTTGCCGCAGAACGTCAAAATCTGTCTCAACCACAGTGTATAAAAAAACGAACCTAGCAACGCTTTGTCCTACCCTCGGTTCTACTCAGGTCAAAGTTTAAAAAATAGAATATCTGAAGGTTGGTCTAATATTTTAGTACTTTCATGTTCCTTTTTTTAAACTGTACTTCTACTCTTTACGCAAGTATATTTTTGAGCCAGTAATCTACTTTTTACATTTGCCATTTATACCTGCGTTACAACTAGTCTGCTCTAAATGGAGAAAGAGAAGGGTAGGTGAGGAAGACAGGGGTAGAGAGGAAGAGATGGAGAGCGAGAAGGGTAGGTGAGGAAGACAGGGGTAGAGAGGAAGAGATGGAGAGAGAGAAGGGTAGGTGAGGAAGAGATGGAGAGAGAGAAGGGTAGGTGAGGAAGAGAGGGGTAGAGAGGAAGAGATGGAGAGAGAAGGGTAGGTGAGGAAGAGAGGGGTAGAGAGGAAGAGGTGGAGAGAGAGTGGGAGATTGTTCATATATTAATAGTATAGGCTATCTTTATTATTTTGATTAGCCTCCTGCTCTACTTCATTAAAAAGTTTTAGCAACAAGTGTTGTTTTTTCATTATTTTGCACTGGCCCACATGCCCTAAAAAATATTACAATGGAAAGTAACTTTACTTTGAGTCATTTATTAACCAGGTATTTTTTTACTTTTACTTGAGTAGGCTTCTCAAATAGTGATTTTCACTTTTACTTGAGTAATCTTGTATGGGAGTAATTATTAATAGTGCTCTTCAGTACTACACTGGTCCTGGTGCTGTTGGTTGACTTCGTCAAAAGGTTACAGGTCGTTTAGCGGGGTGACTGACGGCAGATCTTCAACTTCATTCAAAGAATCTGGTAAATATCGGAATAAAAAACAGCACACCAGAGCACTGGTTTTATAGTTTATCAAAATCAATTCTGAAAAAGAGATCCCACGTATAGAAAAAGTTAAAAAAATTCCAATAGAAATACGCAAAAATGGAATGCACACACACACACACACACACTGGCTCTTATTGAGTCATAATTCTTTCACAGTTACCTACAATCATTCAGAATTCATAATCGATGCAGACATTTATGCAATTTACATCAAATAACAAACAATTTGACTGCCATCAACAATGTAAGAAAATAAAAGTCCTCATGCGTCTCATTCTGTCTTTCTGTTTCTGAAAATAAAAGCCTTGTCAAATATGTTATACTTTCATTCAATCCATTTATATTGGATTCATTCAAATTAGACAGTAGCAATATATCACAAACACTTGCCTCCATTTACATTGAGTCATTTAGCAGACGGTCTGTAGATTTAGTCTGCAGGTCTTCTGTAGAGTTGCATCGTCTCTTTTGAAGTTTGCCGTTGTTATGACAACGGCCTTGACGCAGGTATTATGGACACCTGAAGATCTACAGGTGAGAGACGCCACTGACTGGTCACCGGCCAATCAACACGCTATCCTACAGCCACGATGGGCGTTTAAACGCATTACTAATCAACTATTTTCTAATAAATGTATCTTACTTCTGGGTTCCTTCTGAAGGTTTCTTCCCTCTGGGTTTTGGGAGTGTCCTCATGTCCTTTAGAGGGCTTAGTGTTGGGGGGTGTCGTATAATGTGGCTTCTGTGAAGCCCTCTGAGACTAACTGGGAGTGACTAATGCAGACAACAATTTTTGAAATTGGTCCAGTATTGAGTGAGATCGCTTCAGCCATCAGCCGCAAAACGTCTGCATTGTAACCCTTTGGGACAATACCGTCCTCTAAGAGTGCTTGTTTTAGCCACTGACAGACTCAGACTGTTATCAGTGTTTGACGACATTATGGAAAGGATCCCCACAGAGAAATACAACTTTTTTTATTTACCTTTAGCTTGATCCGGTCTGTTTGTTATTGTGTCCAACCAAGTCTCGCTCTGAAATCTCGAAATTTGCTAAATATTCAGCCATGACTTTGAAATAATTTTAGGTGACACTAAGCTATGCTTTCTGTAGTCCAACACAACAAACTCTCGCCGGCACGCCTCTCTCCACCTCTCACCTCACGTTTCCACCGTTCTCTTCCTGCAACAACTCAACTCTCACAAGAAAAAAGTTGTATTCCTCTGTAAGGATCCTGTCCATAATGTTGGGAAATGGGTTCCAGGTTGAAAAATACCGAAGTTATCCTTTAAGGGCTGTACAATACAATGGACAGGACTTTTTGGGAGCACTCCTGGGACGAGACAGAGATAGTGCTGGAGTAACGTACGGTTTGAAAAGTAGTTAAAGACAACATTCTATAGTGTATAAAATAGTGTTACTATGAAGGGATTTCATTAAACCAAACACATACATACCTTAACCATCTCGAAGACATGAACATCACAATTTATCACTGCTATCTGTAATTCATAACTTAACCTATTATATAAATATTCCTGGTATAAAACGGCTGGTCTGTGTGTGGTGCCTGTAGCTGATTATATCAATAAATACACATTTAGATTCAGAACAAAAGAAATGCAAGGCACTTGTATATCCACTCCTTCTCTAGAAACCATAAAACATCTAAGAGTCAACATTTTGAAATAATTCATTCACTTAAAGGCATAGAAAAATATAGATTTCCCTCGTAATACTGCTACTAAATACGACATGTTAATGCCACTAGCAAAGCACTCCCAAAGGCTGCAGGAAAGCACGGACAATGGCGATGACATCGCCCATAGCTTCTGTGACATCACAATAGGTTTGTGACATCACTGATTGGTGTGTGACCTCACTCATGGTCTCCTTGGCATCGGCGACAGGTTTGTGACATCACCTGTAGCAATGGGTTTGTGAGACCACCAATACGTGTTTGACATCACGAGTAGCCTCTGTGACATCACCGACACGTGTGTGACACCACGAGTAGCCTCTGTGACATCACCGATACGTGTGTGACACCACGAGTAACCTCTGTGACATCACCGATACGTGTGTGACATCACGAGTAGCATCTGGTTTGGGAAGGGCATTTTTTTAGCCCGGGTGGTCCAAAACTGTCCATCACTCCCCTGAGACCTGTCAATCAAGGGAAACACGCCCCCAAACACGCCAGTCATCATCCCTCGTCATATACAGTCATATACAGTCATATACAGTCATATACAGTCATATACAGCATCCTCTTCATGGAAGTTTCCAAATTCAAAAGACAAACGTCTGAGGAGTAACTTCACGTGGAAGGAAGTCGTTGACGGGGCGGCGGTCCTGTCTGTCCCGTCGTCAGGTCTAAAGCATCTTGGAGCCAGCATGGCGGAGGTCATTAGAGTTAAAGTCTAAAGTCTTCTGCATCGTCTTAAGGCACTTCCACAGTGGCGTCAACATTCAGCAATTGTCCGTGTGTCTATCGGCCATGGCTGCAACATCCTCAAACTAACAGTTCTCTACCAATACATATCAAAGGGCTAAATAAAGCAAAAAGCTTGATTACTGATTAGCCTGCAGGCTCACAGTTTCTAGATCACAGCAGAATAGTGTTTGTGTTGGGGGGGGGGGGGCATCCCTGTTGTGACGTTGACGGTGGGTCACCAGGACACCAGGCCAGGTGTGGTGTCAGGGTTAGTGAGTGGGGTCGGGGTGGAGGATGCAGGGGGGGGATTGGTTAGCAGGATGAACAGGATGTGAGAGAACAGCAGGGGTGGCGGAGGACCCAGAGCAGCACGCCTTCATCCGCACGCAGAACCAGAGAAGAAGAGGAGGCCGGCACGCTAGCAGGCAGCTTCATCGCCGGGTGAGGAAGGAGGAGGAGGAGGAGGAAGAAGAAGGGGGGGGGGGGGGGGGGGGGGGGGGGGAAGGAAAAGATTGAGGTTAGTTCAGTAAGTGAGAGAAATATGAAAGCTATGAGGAAGATCTGGAGTGAAGCCAGTAAAACACTTCAACTGCACGCACACCCCAAACATCTGGACCTCCACCCACCCACGATACTGACTGAACTACATCTGAATACGGATCCACGGTGGAAGTGCTCTCGTGATATCTTCCTGTACACCCACCCCACCTCGCAGCAAACTCTCTTTCCATAAGAGAAAGTGAAACGTGAAAAGACATTTGTGTATAAAATGTTAAAAGTGGTCTCGTGAGAGGGACGGGCGTTAGATTAGAGATTAGATGATGGATGTTAGACGATGGTTTGGATCAGGGGTTCATTGACTGAAGAGGTGCACATTGTTTTCAACAGAACAGCACAAATAATAATTTAGGGTCCAAGCAGCATGGTGGTGTTTTTTTTTTTTTTTAAACCCAATGGCAGTTTTATTGTCTTTTCCACAATGGTTCCTATGTACAAACAAAACACACACGGGACATCTTTGCTCTATTCACACAAAGCAACGCTACTTGTGCTAAATAGCATTCTATCCACGTCAGGATGGCAGCCTGTTTATAGCTGGCGGCCCCAGCTTCAAGAGACAGTGGACAATTTACACGCTCGTTTCAAATGCACTTGCATATAAACACTGGAAATATCCTTTTTTTCTTTTTGTTCGTATAAACCCCTATATATATATTCAAAAAATAGAGGAATATTTCTAAGTAGCACTATATAGCTGCTATAATGACTGTTCTTTTCCGTCCTGCAAATCGCCATCTCGAATATTTTGTCTATTTCTTTATTTTTTTTTGCAAAATACAAATAAAATCTGACATTTCATATACATTCCTGTTTTTATATTTTATATATATATATATATATATATTTATATATATACTTCAAGCAAAAAAGTAAATACTATTTTCTTTGCAACAATAACAAAAAAAAAGAAACGTACAGTAAAACATAAAAAATAACGTCTCAAGTCAAATAATTTGTGTTTTTTTTATCGTAAAACACGTTCATTCTCTGGCTAGCTGGTCCTTCAACAGGTGGACCGCGAGGTCTGGTGGAGGCTTCCAGTTCAGATTAAACTCATTTATAACATCTGAGGTTTGTGGGCGTTTCCTCTCTCTCGACACGTCCTTCTAACGGGGGAGCAGAGGAGCTGAACCACGGCTTTAGCTCTCAGTGCAAATACTCCTTCTGTGCTATAGTCCCTCGCCCTCTCTCTCTCTCTCTCTCTCTCTCTCTCGAAACAAAGCACCATAGTCCCTCGCCCTCTCTCTCTCTCTCTCTCTCTCTCAAAACAAAGCACAATTCAACAGAGGAGGGACCGGACGATGTGGTGTCTTTATTACACAGCATTACAGTACTATTTGACTAAATTTAAAGTACCAGCCGTACCGTATTTCCCTTCTGGAATAAATTAAGTACATTTTTATCTTATTTTACTATTCTGTACTGTACCTCCATTTTTTTCGTTTTCTTTCGACACGTTGGAGGAACGGGGAGGGAGGTCAGAACACACACAGCTTTAGCTTAGCTTTACAACAGGGCACCAAAATGTTTAGCTACACGCTAATGCTAGCTGGTGAATAAAGACAACCATTTCCCCCCCTCCCCCCTCCTCTTCTCCCCTCCCTCCATCAGAACCACTTCCATCCACCCACTCAGGCCTCCACCCAACCCACAACCGGACAACATCTTACCCTCTGACCTCACCGACGCCGACCTTGGAGCGACCCCTGAGGTTCAGTGGAGGTTTTAGACAGGCGACACTCAAGGTGACCGACAGGTGGAAAATGTTTGGCCGGGTGGGCGGGGCCTAGGCTTTTTCTCTTTTGTGCAATTTCATCAGATTTGTTTAATTAATTTGTCAGTGTTAGCCGTTACTTAGCTCTTCGTTCAGTAGCTATTAAGGTTTGGCCTTCTAGTAACCAACAAGCCCTCGAGCAAACACCTTCGAGGTCACGAAGCGGTGCTTCTGATTGGCTAGGATGTTTTGCACACCGGAGTCGGTATTAAGATCCCGCGTGTTCGTTTACAGTCTGAAATGTGAGTCGACATTTTAAAGGTTTACAAATCCATCATTAGATCTAATAGCCAGTGTTTGTGCTCACGAGGGGAATTGTTTTCAGAAAAATCTAAATAGTGATTTTACTTTTGTAACTTACATTTGTACGATTTTGCGTGTGAATGCAAACAGGAGTGCTTTTAATTACTTGTGATTACAAATTAAGTACTACTCTGATATATATTTTTCTATTAATTAAATTCAAATTCATAGCTAACAGCATGTCAGGGATTAATTATTCAAAAGAGGGTTTGTGTGAATGTCCGGTTTTACTGTAAACGTACGAACGTGGCTTCAACAAGCCAGAGGCTCAGCTTCCTGTGAAGGAACCGAATTAGAGATATTCAGTTTAAGGGGCACAACAGTAGGATGGCATAATGCCCACGTCAAAACAACAAAACGCAATATTTTAATACTTAACATTTGTATGAATATTTAATGACATGTCAGGTGTCAGTGTAGGGAGCTTAGAAGACATTTTAGATTTTAAGACTTAAAAGATAAATTAGATATGTTTAAGAGGGCACTAAAACAAGGAATCCGTTATTTGTCATTGACATTACGACAATGCCGTAAGTCATCTAAATAACGGAGCCGCACACCGCGGGTCTACGTCAACAACACAGCTAACACTTAGCGTGTTCCTAATCCAGTACAGCGTTAATCAGTTGTAATCATTTATAAAATATTACATGGCCTAAGGCCATAACAAATGACTACTTTTTCATTGCCCATTAGAAGGTAAAATAATGTGTTGTTTTGGCAGAGCGTCTGGTGCTGGGTCTCGCGTCGACTCATTAGTATTCTGGTCCGGTTTGATCCGGTCAGGGATTTGCATCCAACCAACCCTACCAGACACAGGACAGATTCCTCTGTCGCCATGAAAACCCTCTGCTTATATTTACCACCTAGCCCCCGCAACTGCTACTGCGGAGGTTACGTGTGGAGTAATACGGCTACCCTACTGTACTCTACTGTACTCTACTGTGTTCTACTGTGTTCCTCCGAGAGGTGTGGGTGTTCCGGGTGGACTAGGGGACTAACCTCGGCCTGCCGTCAGCATCCTTTGGTAAGGATGGAGACGCAGCTCCTGTCTCCGTACTTTAGTAGCTACCGCACCTGCAGCACGTCACACACACACACACACACACACACACACAGGAAACAGCTGCTCTTCAGCGCCCAATCGGATTAGAGCACACACATCAACACGTCATCGTAGAAAATACACAAAAAACGTAATGAAAAGAAAAAGGAAGCGGGGGCCGATACTTCATGACATCAGGGATAAAGATAGCTTAATGCTTCGGAGGCGACTGCCGACACAAAGACTGGATACCAACAAATCGAGTTAAGGAACCATCGATCATATGTCGATGGTTGTATTTGGGTCCAAGTCTGTTGTGTAGAAATAAGACTCCAAAAAACAAGACAAAATACACGGCAAAAAAACAAACCAACACACCCTTGAAGACACGGGTGTCTCCAACACACAGAAACACACTCACGCCCAAAACAACACATTATGAACAAATCATTACACGTTAGACACGTTAAGGCACAAAATGATCTTTCCCGAACAGAGGATCTCTGACAGTGCTGCGCCCCCGTGGGCATGTGGATCCAGACGGTCCCTAGTGGAGAGTCACTGGGGGGCCAGTTCTTTAGGAGCAGAACCGCGGGAGGGTGGGGGTTCTGGAGGTGTCTCGGCAAGGCTGGCGGGGGAACCGAGTCTTTTAAATATAATACTGACGGCCGCCGTGGGCAGAGAGAGAGAGAGAGGAGAGCGAGAGAGAGGAGGAAAAACTAGCACAGATCTGGTCTGATCGTGATGGTGGAATGATGGAAAAACAGGCGGTCAGGTGGACAGGTGTGTGTGTGTGTGTGTGTGTGTGTCAGCTTTTTTTTGCCTTGGGAGGGAAGACTAGAGGGAAGAGCCAAGTAGTAGAATGACCAGACCTGTCTGTCTGTCTGCCTGTCTGTCTGACTGCTGGTCAGTCTGTCTGTCTGTCTGTCTGTATCGTCTGTCTGTCCACCTGTCTGTCTGCAAGAGGCAACAACATATATGTATGATCACAAGATGACAACAAGACTTTATTCAGACATTGTACTGGCCTGGGATGTTTATTATTATTATTATTATTATTATTATTAATATTAATATTATACGTTTACTTTAAGTTTACTTTATCATTACATCTGTGACTGTACGTTCCCGAAGTGCTTCAAAATAATAATGACGAGAATAAATAAATAAATAGTTGTGTGATAATCGTCGTTCCTCCTTCATACGCAAAAACCACAGAAATGAATTTGAGAACTGAGAATAACACGATAATGCTTTAAACGTTGGTTCAGCACAGCTAACAACAGCACATGTGGCTTTCTCTGTTTCTCTGTTTCTCTGTTTCTCTGTTGACGCAAACGAAGAGATGCTGCTTGTTGTGGGCGTGGCTTTGTAGCTGTGTGGCTACTGCTACATTTTAAAGAGCTGTGAGTGTGTGTGTGTGTGTGTGTGTGTGTGTGTGTGTGCGTGTGCGTGTGCGTGTGTGTGTGCGCGCATATGATTCTGACGACAATGCCTTACTTGGTGTATGTAACAGCAGCTTGATTTATAAAATAAAAAGTTAGTTATTAGTGAGCATTTTCCGTC
>OOFB01003975.1:9001-19829 GCA_900323305.1 Trachyrincus murrayi
AACACGTACTGTAGTAGGCTGCAAAGAGTTTTATACTAAAGTTACATTATTTATTTTTCATAGTGATTATTGTTCAAAGTGAAATCAAATTGACAATTTTATAATGAATAATTAATAAAAAAATAAATAATGAATACATTAATTAATAAATTAATCATCTCTTGTCATCAAGAGGTTCATGATGTTTATTTAAAAAACACAAAAAGTTGTTGACGTAATGTTGACATAATCATATGAATGTCGCGCTTCACATAATAATCACTTTCCTTGAATATGATGCAGTAGGAATCGCAGCAATATTGAAATAGGTGTCCTGCAATCTGACACTTGAAGTGACGGGGTCAGTGACCTATATGAAGTGTTTCTAAATCAATGGAAGTGCTGGGAACTGAGACATATCGCTTGTTATGGAGGCTGCTCGGGGACTTGAATTTCATTCTTACAATATGTAACATGGGAAATGATGTCTGAACTAAATGAGCTATACATTTAGGCTACCTGTGTCGTGATAGATGTTGTGTGCTCTGTCAATAGACAGATCACATCATATGGTGTGTGTGTGTGGGGGGGGGGCTATCATTACATTTTGTGTTTATGTTTAGAATTGAAAAGTTAGATTTGTTAGAATATCCACATAAACAACAAGGTAGTTAAGAGGTTAAGGCAAGAATGATGGTCCATCTTTGGGAATTCACAGCGGCTGGATCAGTAGCCAGACAGCAGTAGTATTCCTCTTAGATAATGTGCTGCTAGACGCTAGAGACATGTGAAACACAGCTCTGTCCATCAGGATACACTGGGACCTTTGTTCTGGTTCCTCTTTCCTCTTATCTCATTGAATATCTCTTTAGACGGAGGAATAAGAGAGAGAGACGTGTTCCTCGTCGAGGAAGGTCTCTTTGTTCAAGATTTAATGAGGATCTTTTTTGTTCCTGATTATTTACACGATAGATTAGATGAGATACCGGTGGGCATACATGCTTCCTGTCAAGGCACGCTAGCTTAGGAGTATTAGTTAATGGAAGTAGAGTTTAAAATCAGGAAAACTAGACAAATGTATACAATTAAGTTGAATACACAATACCATGAAAATCCAAACAATGGCTAAATAAAAAAGAGTTGAAAAACATACAGAACGTGAACTTTGGAAATAAAGAAATGGAAGCAACATTAACATGAATACTAGCCTACTAATAAGAATATGAATTTAATAATCACTACAATTTGACATGTGAACTACATTTCACATGTAAAACGAGGCTAGTATATACAGTACGTGTTTAAGTCGTTCTCAAAAAGGCTAATTCTATGCTAACTCAAACCCAGTGTGAGGTGCATGGGGTTGCAGGGCCAGTTTTCATGTAAATCCCAGTAATTAGAAGGCTCGTAGAATGTCACGTGATATTTACACTGAACACTCATCACAACACTTGTGATGACGCCGCTCTCAGAACTTCCATCGAGGCAAACGCCTCCATAAAAAACTGCATTGTCAAACACTCCCTATACAACACTAAAGCTATTGTGTTTTTTCTGTTTTTTTTACACAGGATGCGAAGAAAGCGGTGGCCAATGGGGATCGGAAGAAAAACGGTCTGGTTCACAGAGGGAGTCCAGTTGGCCGGGAGGCCCCTGACCAGGTAGAGGGGCCCCACACCCACCCACCCCTAGGAACCACTTATATTCTCATCACTGTTAACATCCGTGGTGAACCAGGCTACCTGTCCATGTATGCACTCTGTGCATTCTGTACATTGTGTCAATTTCCTTCACATTAATGTACATACAGTACGTTCTATAACATGGTTTATCCTCTATAAAGGTATACACAATGCAGTGATAGATACATCCAGTATATAGCTTTTACTCTCTGGACCAAATATTGACTTATTTTTTGAAGACTTCTCATTATTGTAAACGTTAATTATAAATGTTACGTCTCCACATACTCATCTGTCCTCCACATTCACTGCCACACGTTGTTGGCTGTGCTGTCGTGCATCCGTTTGGCTGCCCGACGAGGAGAGACACAACTGTCTGCTTACGGCAGCAGCAGCTCTCGTACTAGGTTACAGAAACCTGACTCTCTATCTTTCTCCTTCTCTCTCCCTCTCTCTCCCTCTCTGCACCCTGCATCTCACTGCACACTCTTTTATTTCAGTTTCTGGTTCTCAACCTTATATTTCCAAGCACCAAGCTCAAAACACCTGAGAGGGTCATGGGCACGACGAGGCCCCACAGTAACACACACACATGAATATATATATATATATAAACATATATATATATAGGATTCACACGCAGAAAGGTGAACACACAAGCACACGGGAGCTGGGAACCGTCCTGGTGAATAAGTGTGGCGGCAACGGTAACCCAATCCCTTTCTCGCCTCAGCACCTAAGGGCCACAGCCAATGGCAGAGCTCTTCCAGAGAGCCCTGCGCAGCACGATGGACCCAAGGTGTACGGCGTGGTCCAGAGGACGGGCTCAGACCGGCAGCAGGAAGTGATGGCGCGGGAGTGGTCTGTCAATCACCTCCAGGATGAGATGAAGTACATCAGTGAGGTGAGTAGAGGGACGACCATCAAGACACGCGTCACGACGTTAGCGCTTCAGTGGGAATCGAGGAGGAGGAGACCAGCAGACGTTAGCCTTAGCTTGCTTTATTTGTCAGGGATAAAGCAGAGAACACATTATGAGAGATGTGCAGGTATGTATGTATAGGGGTTCTGGCCAAGGATAGTTTGCGACCCCCCTGTCCCTGGTTAGGCTTTTCTACATAGAAAATAAAAAACGGTCGATAAACACAAATGATTATCATTATTATCATGCGGTTCAGTGTCTGGGTGGTCCTCATCATGTTGTAGTGAGGGTGGATGTACACTAGACCTATAATAGGGTGGATGTAAACTATAACTATAATAGGGTGGATGTACACTATAACTATAATAGATGAACCCATGTCTGCCCATGTCTGCCCCAGGTGAGGGACTCCCTGGAGAAGGTCAGAGAGCGAATGTACGGCCAGTTTGGCGGAATGCAGCAATCTATGCAGAAGCTCTCCCAGGAAATCAGGGTGAGGACACAACGTCATCGACGTTATCCGACGTATTTGTCTGCCGAAGCTTGTCTCATTTGGCCGTGTCTGTGTTGTGTGTGACCTTGCGAAGCTGATGAAAGAGAACTGTCATTTTGCCGTTGGTCTAACGCAGACGGCCAACTCCCAGCGGCGGAGCCTGGAGTCGGAGGTGCGCGTTCGCACGGCGGCCATGGACAGCTTCGACCAGATGAACAGCTCTCTCATTTCGTCCAACATCGACCTGCAGGTACCGCCGCATCACCTATACATGGCAGGGCTGCTCCACGACGACACCGTTTGCAAGTCCGGGGACGGAGGGCATACGGAGAATAAAGAAGTAGTTTCCCCTCCAGAAATCGCTGCTGGAGAACTGTCAGACCCGGGTGGACATGCGGGAGCAGGTGAAGAGTTTGCGCAGCGCCTGCCTGAAGACGGAGGAGAATCTCCGAGAGAAGGAGAAGCAGTTGGCTTCTGTGCAGGCTGAAAACCAAACTTTGAAACTGCAGGTAATGCTGGGCACACACACACACACACACACACACACACACACACACACACACACACACACAAGCAGACACACTCACACAAGCAGACACACTCACACAAGCAGACACACTCACAGAGGCATACACACACACGCGCGTGCACGCGCAGGCACACAGACACACACACGCACACAGAAACACACACGCACGCACGCTCACTTTCAACATAGTGGCATATTATGGAGCACATCCTACTATTATATTACTGCATATAAGAGTGATACTATTCGATTACTATAGACATAATATTCCATACTATTCTTCTCAGGGTTTATCTGTTTTTTGAGAGTGTAGGGGTGTGTAGTATCATCTAATGTGGCCATATAAAGCACTTCACGATTGCAAATTGTGATGAAGGGATACACAAATAAACCGGACTTGACGTGAAAATAACTAGCATGCAAAACAGACTTTTTTTTTCTGTGCAGCAATTATAGAATGGAGCTATTATTCCCTAGCTTCACAGGCTATCTCCCATGAGACCGTTCCAGTCTATCTTGCATGTTCTACACTAGCCCTGCCTGCGGCTGAAGGACAATGCGACCAATGTTGTGTTATGTTCCAGGTGGAGTCCACGCAGGAAGCACGCAGCCTGGTGGTGCAGGAAGCCACCACTCGGCTCCAGAGGCAGTACGAGGAACGGCTCTTGGAGGAGCAAAAGAAACACAGAGAGGAGATTGAGAACCTGCAGGTCTGCATTCCTTGTGTCAAAGCTCTTCCTTTACTCACTGCACACACATATTATAGAGATGTCCTCACTGCACACACATATTATAGAGACGTCCTCACTGCAAACACTGCACACACATATTATAGAGACTTACTAACTGCACATACATATTATAGAGACTTACTCTACTCTCTCTTACTATAGAGACTCATAGAGACTAAAGATTCGATTTCTTTTGATGTGTTCCTCACGAAATGTGAATGAATTATGAATTACAATGTTGCTAGTGCTACTTTTTTGTTTTGCCATTTATCTTTTGATGATAACTTAAACCTCAAGTGCATATCCGAACCAATACTTGTTTTCTATTTTACACAGGCCCAAATTGATGAGTATATAAGGCGCCTAGAGGAAGCAGAGACCAAGGTGAGGACAGCGGAGGCCCAGATCGCTGAACGAGACCAAAAGATCAGGGAATTGGAACGTCTCCTAGACTGCATGGGTCAGGTAGGGCACACTTTAACCAAACTCATAGTGGACAATTCAAACATACAGATTCTGCATGTGCCGAAATGACAGAATGACGTTCTTTTTATTGTAGGAAAAGGGCCACCTCCAACAGAAACTACAAGAGTGTGAACAACGTCTCCGCTTGTTAGAAGTCTATGATCAAACTGATTCCAGTGTAACAAAGAGGTACACAAGTGAAATCTTGGTCAAATGTATTTGAATTGACATTCATGAGAGGAATACAAGTATTGAGTCCTAACTGACCTAACTTCACTTAGATCCAAACATCTGGAAGACGAAGCGTCAGATCTCCGACAGAGGATCAAACATTTGAATGACATGGTCTTCTGCCAGCAGAGAAAAGTCAAAGGAATGATCGAGGAGGTGAGGAACCGTGTTGAAGACAGACAGACACGTCGATATGTCTTCATTGTTAGCTTCCAGCTTGCAACCTAGTGTCACAAAAAGAGAAAGAATCAATGTATGTCAGAGGGTGCATAGAATCAGGATGTATTATAGACTGAAATTATGTGAAATGTTATTCGCTCATGTAATGTAATAACAAATGTTCTCTTTTTATAAAATGCAAAGGTTCAATCACTTCGGGGTCAGATTGCACAGAAGGATGTTTTCATCTCAGAACTTCTAGACAGAATTGCCATTGTAGAATGTGAGGTAAGGTGGTAGTGGATAATGTGGCCCTTCTTGTTGGTGGGTTGTGGGGCTTATGCTTTAAGGTATACGGATGTCTTATAACTTAAGATTGTTGAAGCTCTCAGCAAATGCCGGTTTCATTTCTGCGTGGCATTTTACTATACCTATCAATTCACTTTTCACACTGGACGCCAGACACCACCTGAGTCTTTTGCATGTATCTGACCTGATCCTGTTCTTTCCTCTTTTCCTTTTTCCTAGAATAATGAGTTAGACGACAAGCTGAACTATTTTATGTCTGTGCAGAATAGGGAAAGGGATGAGCTCCAAACCAGGGAGGTTGGAGTGGGCTGTGATTTGCCACCTAGGTAAGAGGGCTCCCAGTCAACAACATGCTAACTCAGGAAGATGATCTCTTCTTGGGACAGATTCTCATTCTTTGACGTAACCTGTGCATCCACAGAAACGAATCCCAAGGCATGGGGCCCGGGGAGCGACCCTTCGAGTCTGAGCTAATTGATTCTGGGCCGCTTCATTCTGGCCACTACACGACAAGCAGCACCCCGCCCAGGACAGTTCCCGTTGGCTCCTGGCCACCCAGTAGACTTGAAAGTAGTTTACTGAGATACACTCCTGTCCAGTACAGCCGCTACCTGCAGTCCAGCCCCACCGTGTCCTACGGCACGACAACTAGCACGCATCTCTCCCAATCTGAGACCTCGATAGTCGATGCTGCCACCGCTACAAGTCCCTCCAGTGTCTCAAGTCCAGCCGATGCTACCGCTCCAGCGCTGTCCTCTCCCAATGCAAGAGCTCCCTCTAAAATCTATACACCGTTCATGAGACTCATGGAGATCACCGCAAATATCAAAATTGATTAGTGACCTAAACTCTATCGCGTTGGTCTCATTGACACTGCCAAATAAGAAAAGGGGGATATATATATATATGTATGATTTGAAAAAAATTGACATCTTTTTAGCATTTTGGGTGTAGACAGGGAAATAGATATAATTTATGGAAGGGGTCAGCTGCTGGTACGGTATTGTAAATGAATGTATGTATGTATCTATGTAGGAGATCTCCAGCCTTTTGTTGAAGTAAAACATGCTGTGTTAATTCACGCCTGTTACTACAGTGTTACTGTAGGACGTACACGTCTCTGCACTGTATGTCAAATGTTGTTTATAATACTGATGGTTTGTACTTTATTTTGTTTACAATGTAATCCACTGACTCATAGAAGAATTGGTATCATATGGAAAGAGGTCAATACGATCCATCTGCATTTTCCTCCACTTTTGTATTTGCTCCGAATAATTACGTGAAATGTTGTTGTTTTTTATAAACTGCATTACTATTTATTACGATGTTTGATGTTGAATATTGGTGGTAGAAATGTATCCATTGTTTTTATTGGTTTATTAACAGGGTAATGAAATATAGTGAATTTTAATGATAAAATATGCATATACATATGATGTATATCTATATTATTTTATAGAATAAACTGCTATTCCTGAGCCACTAGCACAAGAATATTCAAGGCCTTTTCTATTATAGAATCAGCCTTATTATGTGCCTGAATCAATGCATATCGAACTGCAAATAAAACATGAAGCCATACATATTTTGAAAATAAATACTATTTATGTTCTCTATTGTTATTCTTTTCGATTGAACCATCCGGGTCCTTTGATGGCACTGAGATAAACTTCTTTTTAGGTGACGTAATGTTTACCTAAATGTTGGGGCAATACGGCTCTGGGTACAGATGGCCTATATGAGCTGTTTTGGCGAAATGATGTTGATGGAGGTTCTGTCTTTGTTGAGTGTGGGAAATGTTGTGCAGAAATGTAGGAAAGTTGTGAACCTCATGAGGTGTCTCGCTGGATGTGCAGGGAGTGAAGCTCTACTGATGTTTTTACAGGCCAATGATTAGACCTGTGCTGGACTGTGGGTGTTTGGCTTTTGGGTTGGCAGCTATAAAACAACTTTGCGGGAAAGCTGGACACTTTTCAGGCTTTGGCTTTGGCGTATCTGCTGTGGCGCTTTTCACATGACCCCAGTGCATGCACTGCTCTGGCACGTAGGCAGATGAAGCTGGGTCAGTGAGTTGAGTTAAAGAGTCGGGCGGGCGGGGGGGGAGTCCTGCATCTGTTTCGCTGAGGGTTTAGGAGGAGTCTGTGCGTACGGATGAAACATTCATGTCACGAGTACGGAAGAAGGCTGTGGCGCTAGGCCTTGAGGGGGAGATAATTGGGGTGGATGCACTTTGATTCCCCTGTACCCCATTGGTTGATGTGTCTGATACGGGGGTGGATTTTGGTGTGATGGAGATGTTGCGGTCTTCCTCTCTTCAGGTGTATACTGATGGGTCTAGGGATCCTGATAGTGGGGCGGGTGGGCTTTGCATTTTGTGTCCCGGTGGTCGAAATATCTTGCAGTGTTCGGCTGAATGATGTTGGTGTTGTATTGGGCACTCGAGGGGGTTCGAGGGGGTTCGTCCACCAGAGGTGGTGATGTGTTACGATTCTGCAGCAGCTCTGGTGGCGATCGGCGGCATGTCCCGATATTTTGGCTGACTTGCTGGTGCTTTTACATCGTGTGCATCGGGCAGGATGTCAGGTGGGTTAACCAAGTGGGGTGGATAGGAGGGTGGGGGTCGTACTGGCTAGAATGAGGCTGGGAGGAGGGTTAACCAAGTGGGGTGGATAGGAGGGCGGTACTGGTCAGAACGGGGCATTGTGGTGTGGGGAGGACTGCTGCTGGTGGGTAAGCATCAAGATGGGTTATGTGCTGAGTGTGGGATGCTTGAGACGGTGTCACATGTACTACTGCACTGCAAGAGGTATGAGAAGGAGAGGGGGATATTGTTTTGCTCTTTGGCAGACATTGGTGTGACCACTCTCTCAATGCGCACGCTTGTTGGGTCCTGCTGTCGACAGAGGTTCAGGCGTTAGTTTTATAACCCCTACACACCACAGTACTATTTAACAGGGTGTGATTTTGTTTTGTTTTTATTTTTTCTCTATTTTTTAGTTGTTTTTTTTAACGAATTTCCATAGTACTGACCTCCAAACCTGTGGGTGGAAGCAATGCGCCTGACGGCGTTCTATGCTACCTTTATATCTAAAAGAAGAAGAAGAATAAGCATGAATGCAACTTTTTGGGACACTAGGTGGCAGTGCAGCTGTAGCTGACAAGGTAATTTCCGCACAAGAGGAAGTCATCTATTGCTCTAGAAACTGGTTGGTTGAAATTATGATAGCGCCACACCAAAAACATGTCTAGTTATTAGTACGTCTACGCAAAGCATGGGCTCATGCTGGGTACATCAAACAATAAACATGTTTCGGACAATGTTTGTATGTAGTTTATTCTCCAGCTAATAGTCCTAACTGGATATGTCTTCATCGCAGTCAGAGCGCCAGGGGCAAGTGGGCGATCTGAAGAAGAAGACTAGGGATGAACTTCATGAACTACTATTGCGTCAGGAAAAGATATTATCAAACAGGTAGGGAAATAGACTCAAATAAACGATCGATCTCATGTAATACAATATATTCACGGAATACAGTCTTATATAGGGCTACGTACGACTGCTGTATGTTTTGTTTTCTCTCAAAAAATACCCATGTGCGAGTGTTGTGTTGAATGTTGTCTGCGTACTAGACATGACATGATCCCCATCCTCCGGGTTACTAGACATGACATGATCCCCATCCTCCGGGTTAATACTGCAGACACGTCACCTGACAGCCGCCTCCAGTTACATCCAACTGGTCACATTCTTCACTTTGAAATGCTGCGTGAATAATGACGTGATGGCAGACTTATATTATCCCTCTCTTTCCAGGAGGTTCCTACAGAGTCTTCCAGATGGAGGGAGGAAGATATCCGACTTTGCCGAGAGAGTACGCCTTGCCATTTGTGACCGCGATGATGAAGAACAAAAACAAAGCATGCTGGTTTCTGTTAGGACAGAATTGCAGTCCAAGTACCAGCAAGCTTTCTCTCAACAACAACAACATCATCACGGTGGCCCCGGCAACTCTGGGATCTCACCCCAAAGCAGGCCAGGTGAGGGTGCTGCTGCAATAGACCTTGCAATAGACATGGACACCCCTCACTCTGATCCCTCCAGAGTGACTGAGGAGGAGACGGCTGATGCTAGGCTCTCCGTGGACTCCGACGTGACCAGAGAGATGGACCTTGTACAGGCCTTGGAAAATGTCACATTGTCGGACACTTCAAGCACCAGGGATTCCAAAGATGCCTTAAGCAGCAATGCAGCTAGAGATAATGTCTTCCTCAGAAAGCAGCCACCCACAACGCCACACTACTTGGAGCTCCTGCAAAAAACAGAGAGGATTTCAGTCCACAGGAAGCAAAGATTCAAACCAAATCAGTGAGTTATTTTTTTGAATAATCATATAGATATAGCCTACGATATTTGGCGGCCATATTCATTTGATTGTTTACGGCCTTTGACCAATCGGTTGCAATGTATTTTTAATGCTTTTATTGCAGGCTTTCCCCAAGAGTGGAACAACACTCCTCATCAGAGTCCCTGTCAGCCAGTCAGTCTCCTAGAGGGGCATCTCCACTCTCTGCACAAGCAAGGAAGGAAAGGGACAGGAAACACCTTGATGACATCACTGCTGCTAGGCAACCTCCCCTCCACCACAGCCCAGCCCAGCTTCTGTCCCTGGAGGAGTCCGCTGTGCTCCTCGAGGAGCAAACCAGGAAACATCAGGTTAGTGTCATTAGTATATCAATATTAGTATACATTAGTAGATGATTGGTGCAGATACATAGATACACACACATACATAGATACATACAATGAGCCTATATAACACTCACTCAGCATAAACAAAAACACAATTAAACCGTCTGTTGATTTGTTGTTGTGTTCACAAGCTAGAGCCATCAAAAACCGCCCTTGATGCAATTCAAATTAATGTTGTTTTTTCGCAAAAAAACAAAAGTCACATTGTGTGTGTACAGTTCCGTACATTTCCATGATTTCCTTTATTATTTTATTGAAGTGCGAAAAAATGTCCACGAACAATCTTGTCCTATTTCATTGTGAGGTGTGTGCTTTTCAGGAACTACAGTCCAGACTAGCTGCCCAGAAGCTGAGTGAAGCATTGAAGGTCTCCATGGGGACCTACATCGCCGACACTGGGCCTATGGCTGCCTACAGAGAGGTGCACGTCGATGACGCCCATCTGTCTTCAGAAGAGGACTAGTCGTCTTTTCACTGAGTTAGAACAAGGGGAAAACTAAGCCAAGACCTCTGTGTCTTGGGGTCTCCGGGCTTTCGAGCCAGCAACCCCCGGCTCTGGTTCTGTGTAGGAGGTT
>OOFB01003998.1:2615-15686 GCA_900323305.1 Trachyrincus murrayi
AGTGTCTTCCGCTCTTTTCTGATCTGTCTTTACAACTCTCTCTTATTAACTACAGCATCTTTAATTCATGGGGATTGGTTTCTGTCTTATTGTAAGCATTGGTTATCTGATTTATACATTTGGCATCAATAAAGGGGATATATATATATATGTGTATGTGTGTATATGTGTATATATATATGTGCATACATGTGTGCCTATGTGTGTGTGTGTGTGTGTGTGTGTGTGTGTGTGTGTGTGTGTGTGTGTGTGTGTGTGTGTGTGTGTGTGTGTGTGTGTGCCAGGCTCCAGTCCTGCTAGTGCTAGGCCTGTGTGTACATGCCAGTTCTTGGAGGGCCTGCAGCACGCCTCTACATGCAGAGCAAACAGATCCGCTCCAGGGCCCTGGTCCACTCTCACCTTTCACATACTGACTTACACTTCCACTCTCTCTCTGTCACTCACCCTCTCTCTCTCATATTCTCTCACTGACACTCTCCCTCTCTCTCTCACATTCTCTCACTGACACACAGCCTTAGTGAAGCTGTTAAAGCGCTTGCACAGCTGTCCCTCTTTGAATAAATGGTCAACATTGGGAGGATTTGGCTGAATGTACTAGTCAACTAGTGTTAGTGAGTACTGAAATACACAACAAATCGACACACATTTTTCATGTAACCCATTAGACAATGGCTGATTGCTCTGACATGTAAAGGTAATGAGAAAGGTGCATGGTCGTAATCATGGATGATTAATGAAGATTACTGGCACTTCCCTATTTTGTTTTTGCTGTTGTCGGTGTACTGTGGCAGGAGCAGCGGTGCCAGGTGCTGTTGCAGCTTATCTTAGTTAAACATCAACTTTTCCTGGGAAATTTATTTGCAGAGAAGGTGGTAGGGTGCGGCAAAAGCAAAACACATGGCATTCAATATTCCCCTGTATGTCACAACTAAAGCAAAGCCAAAGGGATGGAAGTGAAGAAAATAAGAGAAAAATATGTACTTAAAGTTGAACTTTAAAACAAATTAACATACTTGAATATTAGGAAAATCGGATATTATTCATTGTTATTAAGTTATCCATGCCTTAAATAGTGAGGTTTCAGATCACAAAAGGATTAAATGAGCAGTTACACTTGTAGTTTTGTGCTATTTGTCCAAATCGTTTTGTAACAGTGAGTTGAAGAAGCATTGTTCTTCAAAGTTATTTGATTTGGTTTAGGTTTTCTTTTGTAATGGCAAACGTTGCCCTAACAAAACATTCACACCATGGGATTAAGCATGAGGAGTGACATAAAGGCCAACTTTTACAGTCAAACTGAACAGTGCACTTTCGTTGGTCTACCACTAAACATGGATTAAACTGCAATTGACTAGCTGGTCAAAAGGCAATTGCCTTAGTTACAGAATCGGCATACACTGACTCATTCACCCAATACCCTCGGCAACTTCTTGCACAGGTGTGGAGTTTTCTTAATATGATACAATAACTATGACAAAATTCGAAATACCATGACCCCCCCCCCCCCCACACACACACACACACACACACACACACACACACACACAGGTCTCAGTGACACCAAGGGTGCCGGTGAAAAAAGGTTGCAACTATTTCTAAAGATTTGATCATTAACAAAATGACTACAAAGGGAACTGACTCATAGGGAACTGGTAGTGATTTGGCAAGGAACTTACTTGGTATAAGGGAGTGTTTCTTCCCAGAGAACTGAGTGAAACCCCTAACAAACCTGTTTAACTGTAGCTATGGATACATGCAACCATATTAATTCATTAGAATGTTGGGTTTTTTTTACCGACTCACAGCAAGCACATGTTGACTTAAGAAACCGACACGGGGGGTGGTGAAGTATGATTACTGGAATTGCTATTAAAATTTACCTAAATAGGCCTACATAGGAAGTAACACAAGAATGATCGACGCTCTTTTATACAGACTATGGTTATATGTGATGTTTTACTGCCACCTAGTGGCGAACAATGATAGGTTGGTATATTTTTTGGTTACGTAAGTACACACAAAGTATCGGTCGTCAACACGAGACAACTAATCGAATTCGATTCATGGCGGTGTGTATAATGTCTGTGAAATACGGCAGGTTGACTGAAGAAAGTAATTAGCTATGCACATGTAATTACTGTTTCTTTGACCAGAAATGAGATTGTTCTTTTCAAGAGTTTGACAAGTTAAAGAGATAACTCATCGTAATCATCGCAATATGCACAACTGAATCCATTTTGTACTGCACCACTCACTCCATCCAATAGATGGCAGCAAATTAACTAATATTCCGCCATGGGGATATAGACGCCTCTTATTTATATGCTTTAGAATTAATAACAAGTAATGTAATCTATATTTGCATCATCTATATTATGTGCAATCTATATTGCATCATATATATTTGCATAATCTATAGTTTATTTAATTGTCATTAATTACAGTATATAATGAACCAATATTATGACAATAATTTTCTGTTCATATTTGTTATGCTTTGAAATATTATCTATAGATTATTACTTTTTGGATGAGCCTAGCTGCTATTATTTCCTATAAGGAAATAGAAAGTGGACTTTTAACTGCTCTCATATAGGATGATGTTTAAACCCTTCTACAAACGAGAATATACTACTATACTATACTATACTATATTATTTCCTCTATTACAAAATAGAAGAAGTATTTATAATGAATGTAGGTTTATATGTTCTGTTCTTGTGGCCTATTATCAACAAGTTTAATCTTAATGTTTAGTCTTAGTTTATTTGATCATAAAATAAATAGTAATAAATACCTCTATTATATATTTAGCTTAGCTGTGAGTGTTGCAGGCAATGCAAATTAAGTTATAGTGTATCAACCATAGACTGTGAAAAGTAGGTAGGCCTACCAACATTTAAAACCATAGATGATTCTCATCTCCTTTACTCTTTCAGTAAATATTGTCTTGATCTTGCATTTGTTAGAACATTGTTATTGGATTGAACATTTGTGCCTGTTACACAATTATATAAAATTTTTTTAAATCATTATCATTAAAATCAGATTGTTCTTGAGCCCCATTGGCCTAATATAACGTTGTGTTAGATGAGTGCGAATGTCCCTGCTGAGGCAGGGACATTCACATTCACTGTCTGGCCCTAGCCCCTCCTGCTGTCAGGTGGTTTGTGCCTTCCAATTAGTGTTTTGTGTATTTAAGTTAGTATGTTTGTGTTCATTTTATGCCTGTAGCCTGTGCAAGCTTGTGTGTTTACTTTTGACTGTTTTCCACTCCACCCCATCTCTGTTTTCACATTCCCAATGAGCATTTAGAAACACTAGTGGTATTAAGTAATCTTTTTTAGGTAGGTCAGAGTGTTAGGGTGGCTTTTAGGTAGGTCAGTGGGGGCCAGCTAGGTGTTAGGATGACTTTTAGTCAAAACATATATGCAACACCTCCAGATTTGTAAAAAACAGGAAAAGACTTCAATGTTCTCCAAACATTGTATAACCCTCGTAGCAGGGCCAAGTTATGTCCATGGGGTCTTTTCTAGGCTTAGTTGATTTCACTCCAATGCTAATTAATAACAAATACTGCAGCAACAAATCCCCCTAAGCTTCTTGGTCATGAAGACCACTGGAGATCACTGCAACAACAGAGGACCTCCATGTTGAATGATTAGCATTATACCCTGTTTTGTAATCCTGTATCTTGTCCATGTTAATTCCCTAGGATTATCGGAAAGATACATTCTTCCATATCACCCACCTCTCTGGATATTTATATATATAGATATATAGCCAGGACACACTCATTATTTCAGTCACTAAAATGTAGGGTTAGGGCCTACACTTGGCCTCACTTGGCAAGCAAAGACGAACAATGAACCTCTTGAATTCCACACAAATGCTTTTATCTGGAATTTTTCTGTTCTAAAACTCTCTTACATTCCACAAACATTTCCTGGTGTCGTCACTGTACACAGAGGACACAAATCACAATAGAACGTGTCAAGTTGTCTCTCAATAGAAAAGAGTAAAAATATAAATTTTACTTTGTCAACAATGCCAATAGATTCTGCAACGTTGTTGCAAGTTTGACCCAAATCTAAAACATGCACAGGCCTTTTTTGTGAGATTATATCAAACATATCAAATATCAAAATATTGTTGTCAGTATTTTGACACACACACACACACACACACACACACACACACACACACACACACACACACACACACACAGTGTGTCATGATGGTTTGTTGTGAATGTCATATTATCACCACATGTAAGACTGGCTATGCAGTAGCGTTAGTCCAGGAGCAGCTCTATACGTGCCTTATTTTGTGTCTTAACACATTTTAAATGAACGTTCCCTTCCTAGTGAGTGGAAGTGTGGAACAATATAGGCCCAGGTTAAGCTTAGTTATTGGACGAAGCTATCGATGACACCACATCTCTCCCTCCCTCTCTCTTTGAAAACACTGAGCTATTATAATTACCTGGAAAAACAGGTGTCGTGAGTCAGAGTAGGAGAGTCGTCCGACTGTCTGTCTTGTTATATTGCGCAGTAACGGATATAGTTTGGATTTAAACTAATTTAAGCGAATTTCATACTGTTTGTGTTGAGTGTTGCCTTCACAAGTTAAGGCAGAACATGCGGGGACGTTTTAAACGTAAGGACACTTACTGGAAAGCTGAGGTAGGTCTACCCACTGCAGTGGAGGTGATCTCACCAGGGGAGCTGTCACCTTTACCGGGCGAAGCCACCAGTTCGGAGGGACCAGAGTCCCCCGTGTCAAGTCTAGCTGACATGGGCTTGGACGACTGTCACCAGAAAAGTAAGTTCGCGACAATGACTTCCGAACAAAATATTAGATTAATGAATGTTCATAGACTTCAATGCAGGGTGGTCGCATCAGTGTCAGTCATTTTCGGAGTTATAGCCTGTTATTTCACAACATTTATTACGTTACTATTACTGTCAAAAAGTAATTCGATGACCTGTCTATCTGCCCATGGAGCAGCCCACCGCTAGGGGGCGCAAACTTATGCAACTACACTCCTGGACCGCAATGGGAAGGGAAATTCACTTTCAATGTATGTAGACCTAGGCCTACTTCAATGGATTTTAAAAGAACATGTTTAGGACACATAAAGAAAAAGACTGAATTAGTAGATTTGACAGATGTGTGAACCCTAACCCTAACATACCTCATGGACATACGGCACTGACTGTTAGGCCTACATTAAAAAAAAAGAAATATAGGCCTATTAAGAGTCCGTAGCCTATATTTGATTTTTGATAATGTCTTTACAATAGCCATATTTAGCTGTTTGGGTGGTCCTTGGTGTCACAAAGTTTGGTAATCCCAGTTTTAAATCATGACAATTGATCCTTTTAAAAAGGGGTTAGGCTAATTCCCTTTTTTTCTAATTACCCCCCAGCGGCTTGTTAAAAGGTGTGGGTTTATATATTTGTTCCATCATGACTGAGTCAGAGTTTCGTTAACAAATGGGCCAAAGCCTAATGGTGTGCATAATGTGAATTCCTTTGGCTTCCCAACCAGCAGACATGTTGTCATAGCCTATTGCAATCAATGTTGTTGTTTAGTGTTGCAAACGGTCCCACAAAGTCAAGAGTCAAAACCACTGAATGTTGTATTGTATAACCTTCCTTCTCTTGTTTCCCCCTCAAGGCCCCAACTGTCCTAAATATGGCATTGAGAAGAGATACCTTGGGGTCCGTGTCAAAATGCCAGTAAAGGACATGTTGAGAAACATACGCCTGGCCAAGGGATGTGACCCACAAGAGCTACAGGTAAGACATTTGCCTTTATTTACTTATTTATTGTATTCTTTAATGCATATCAAGTGCTTTGGTAAATATGGGTGTGAATTATATGGCAAATATGTTTACAAAATTAAATAAAATATCAAACCTAAGTGAACAAGTCACATTGTCAGTTAGCGATGGAATCCGGCTGTTGTGCCCTCAAGCAATATTCCTCCCCCTACGGCGCTACACCTGGGAGTGGCTCTGGGGTAGCGTGTGAGTGTATGGTTGTGTTTGGTGACTGCTGTTATTCATGCAGTGTATGTTTTTGTTTGTGTATTTGTACATTGTGCGGCCATCACAGGAGAACAGTCACAAACGATCTAAAGGTAAGACAAATCCCACACACACACATGACTGGTGTTAATAGAGCACTGGCCTGTAGCAATTGGCCAATGGCACAGCAGACACAAACAGCAGACACTGTTTGCATTAAATTGTTGGCTTCAGGACAGCCTATTTTTACTGATTGCAATCAGTAAAAATGGGTTATTGAAATTGTATTAAAAAAAGTATCTATATATGTTGTTTTTTTCAATGAAATTAGCAATAACTTGCTATGCTACTTTTTGTAAGTTTGCACAACTGAACACACTTGAGAGTTTTGATGGTTATTTGTTCCTGCTTTAATTATGGTTCAATATTGAAATGCATTCAATGCATTCAAATGTACATTTTGGTCATGAGAAATAACACGAGTGACAGTCAAAGTCAGAATATAATTTTAATATGATGCACAATACATATGCTGCTCTTATCAGAAAATGTAACATCATTAAAGTTACTCATTTGTTTGGAACTAACACATTTGAAGCTTTTGAAGAAAAATGTAGTATAAAAACTTCACAATGCATATTTATTTATTCCATATTTATTTATTCCACAGGAGAGAAGAAACGAGTGAATACTTGCAAAGAGCGTCGTACCAGCAAGGTGAGTGCAGGAAAATGCCATAACTCCACACACAAAAGAGGCATGTTTGTCAGGTGTAATAAATATTTGTGTGGGTTTGCCTAGAGAAGTTTAAATGACGTTACATGGTTGTCTTTTCATGTGACTTCCAGAGGAAGCGCCCCACTAAAAGCCTGGAGGAACTTGCTATCATTGTGGAGGTGCTGGAGGAGGACCTCAAAACAGGCAACACTTACAGCTCCCTTCGCCCATCCGCCAACTCCGACCCCTCATCCGCCTTCCTGCTGTCCTTCAGGTCCCCGGAGCCCAGCAACAATGTGTGGAGAGCCACGCCGCCGCCACCATACAGCAAGCAGTTCTGCAGCGCCGTTGAGCTGTGCCCCCTGAGCAGCTTCTGCTCGGCCTCCAACCTCGACAGCCCTTCAAACGACAGCATGAGTGACGGCGGTGGCAGCGACTGTCTCTCCCACCGCCTCCCTTCGTCTCAGCAGTGCACGGCTGGTTACCATAGTGCAGACGACACTGACGACATGATCCCCAGCCCCCAGTACTTGACGGCATGCTCCTCACCGGGCTCTGCAGAGTTCTGGCAGGCAGTGCCCTGTCCGGGCCTAGGGTTTGCCAACCCCAGCTACGACCCGTATCGGGACGAGAATGTTGGGAGCCAAGACGCGGACGACGGAGGTCTGAAGACTGAGTGGCTCAGTTCTGGGAACTGCGGCGGTCAGAGCAGTGGTGCCTACTTCCTGAGCCAACTGCAGAGAGAGGAGAAGGAGCTGCAGGACATGTCTGATAACATGCTGCTGGCCTCAGACGGACAGGGCAGGATGTAAGTATGGAGGGAAGATTATTGATTATTATGTTCTTTTACGGTGGCTTCATATCAACCCAACATTAACATGTCCTACTCTTGCAATACACACCTTTTCTGAATTCTAGGTTATAGTTATGATGGTACATACTTAAAATGCCCAGGATCATAAAGTCTAGTTCGGTAATAAAGATTACCGAAATCTATATTGGAATCGACCCCATTTGGCGTTTCAACTTGGGATTATTAATTCATGAGTAAGTATTGTGACATTCAGAGGTCTTTTAGTTATCACAAGTTCTGCAACCTCCACACGGTACTGAAACATGTTTCAGAGTCAAGGTACAGCTGAGGGGCCCGGGGCCAGTGGACGTCGTTCTTACACGCAACATTCCACATGATCTAGCCCACTATTCATAATGCTCATATTCACACTCCCCAGGTAGATATTTTGCAGTGGCTAGTGGCATAATAGTGTAGTTGTCCAGTAAATATGAGAAAATGCTGTCACATTTTCATCTTGTGGCTTATTTCATACGATGATGATATGGCGCTGGCTGGAGAATTAATATTTGACAGCCATAATTATTAGACATGTAGTTATATATATATAGTATATAGTATGGGTTAAATAACTTTACTTTTATTTCACCACCAATCTTGTGTGACAGATAGAAGAATATGTGATTAAAGTGTACTCCTGCCCTTTAGTGGCCGGAAATCAATTGAACACACCTTTACCATAGTCTTGATCACTAAAGCACAAACTCAAACTCAAACTTGGGTATTCAGCAAGAGAGTGTTGCCATGCCTCAGTCAATAAATCTTTTTTTATTGGCTGTATGTTCTAGTAATAAGAATGGAATTATAATTAGCACTTTAAACCAGCCCAAACTTGTTCACGCTGCCCGTTCCTTGCTTCTAATTTAGCATTTTCCTTTGCTCTGCCCCTGTCTTCCTCCAGGGCTCTGCACAGAGTGGTGTGTCTAGGGAAGAGGGCACAGGGATATGCCATTGCCAAAAGAATGGTGACAATCAACTGCCTGGACCTCAAGGACTCCAAGGGAATGGTACAGTGCATTAGAAATGATAACCTCACAGTATATGAACTATGAAGACCATCAGAAGATCATATTGCATTTTTTATGTTGTGTGATCTCTGGGGAGATGGAAATACACTTAAGTCTATTGTTGCGTCTTCACACTTGTTAACAACGCCCACATCATTGTTGTTTATCAAAGTTCTGCTGTACTAGCTCCTATAGCTTAGAGATAGAATTGGGTTTAATTAAGTTGTATCTGGCAATTTGGCGAGATTGATGCACCAAGTAAGATTTCCTGTGTTAATCAGGAGTTAACAAAAATAATGTTGCATTGCTTCTTGTCATGATGTTGTGTCGTAAATGACTCTACTGGCTTTACTCTCCCAGACTGCTCTTCATCTGGCTGCCAAGCAGAACCAGCACCTGATGGTGGCTGACCTGATTGGCCTGGGAGCGAACGCCAATGAGAAAGACGCATCTGGCAAGACCTGCCTCCACCTCTGTGCCGAGAGCGGCTACATCCGCGTACTAGAGGTATTCCTTCTCTCTTTGTTGTTATTTATTTGATTTATTAAAACACAAAATCGCTTAGTTTTTTCCACCGCCAATACAAAGTCCATTACCAGAATTGATTAACCTCTAATAGTTTTTACCATTTATTCTCGTTATAATCCAGTTATAATTATAGTAAAGATCATATCATCTGAAAAATGTTTTCTTTAGGATGTGTGCGAGTGAACATAGCCACAGTAATCCAATTTCTGTTTCTAATAGGGCTTGCATCGTTTACCTTTATATTATGTAAACGGTTTTCAAACCTGATTCAAATACAGTAAATATAACCTTCCCTGTCTGAAGAGAGGTTGGAAGACAAGTGTAAGAGAAAACCATTAAAAAAACTCTAAAGTTAGAGAACCAAGATACGTTTATGAAGTCAACAACTATGGTTTGACTTTTCAGTTTACTGAATGCATATTTCTAAATATTCCTCGTTATTATCATATTACCTCAGTAATTTAAGCAACCAATATTGTTCCCTATATCTCACATACTACAAGTGCACAGCACTGTGTGAATTTGCCCAAGGATGAGACAAACAAAGAGCTTACACAACCAGTTTTTCTAGGTACATCACACCCCCCAGGGCCTTTTAGTCCTATCATATAATTATACAAGCGTTACATATAATTATACAAGCATTACAAGTGTTGGAAATATTCTGTGCATGCGTGGATAGCGCCACAAAGCCTGTCATGTGTCCTGTGTGTGACGATGCACAATTAACGTACATCTTTTATAATGTGCTGCAAAGCATAAAGTCCACTTGGCGACATAGGCGGTCCGCCTGTCAATTTGCACCCCAAAAATTGTCATTTAAATAATATCTGCACAGTTAAGTAGTCAAGTCTGAAGAATGAGCTGAGGTTTTGCATTCAATGCATTCTTCTGTTCTTTCATTACTGTAGTTTGTCCACATGAACGTGTGTCCACTGTATGTCATTTGGTGTTTGTTTTTATTTTTTAGGTGTTGAGACATATGATGGCCGATGGTGTGTTTGTCGATATGGATGCCACTGATAACTATGGTATGCCTTCATTTAATTGTATAATGCAACCGTTTTCATTGAACCACCCAGGGTTATAATTATCAATAATCAGTCTCATCACTATTGGTAAATTTGCTGCAAGAGATATCTAATTTTTTTAATAGGCCATACCATTGTGTTATAGTTATATTGTTATAAAGAAAATTATTATTTGTTTTTCATTTTTTCTTTTTCTGTTTTACATTGACATTACTTTCATACAAATGTTTGTTATCTTTTTCTGTGACATGCCTCATCATCATATGTGTGTCCATTCATGTCCCGTGCCTCCCCCTGCCTGCGCAGGACTGAGTGTGCTCCAGTGTGCAGCACTGGGCCTGAGCGCCGCAGTGCGGGAGCTGGAGAGGAGCGCCTCGCCGGGCCAGGCCCGGCTCCACACCCTCCGCAAGGAGCAGATGATGGAGACCCTGGAGTGTTTGCTCCAGATGGACAGCAACCCACCCACCCTGGTCAGACAACGCCCCCACCCTCTTTACAGACTCTTTACTTTTAAAAAGCAGCAAACAAAAAACATTAAACAATATTTACCCAGTGTTGGCAGAACAAAGCTAAACAAATAGCTGTGCAAATGACATTAATTTGTAAAATATAGCCACGGACAAAATGAAATAATGAACAAGTAATAAAAATAAAAAAAAATCAGTGTTCATATATATAGTTTACATATTTTGCATAAGTAACAATATAAGAAAAAGCACACATTATTACACATTGCTATCTGTATAATTAAAGGGAATTAAAAGGGAATGTTTGTGCTTGAACTGTCAGGGGGACTAAGCACATCACTTTCTTCTTTGCAGGCTAGTGCTTACAGGGAGAATGTGTTTGATGTGTGCCGTGAAAAGGAGCCCGGCCAGTTTATGCGAGGAGTGAAGTCCGACATAAAGAAAGTAAGTGGCCTTGAAAGGCAGCTTTAATTTTTTTATGTAGCATAATTTTTTGTTAACTACACTTTAGTCTTTTTCTACTGGTTGTGTATTTTTATATTTTTTTTCCATACAAACAGGAAGTCATTTCATGTAATGTTGTTTTTTTTAATCGATTATCTACTTGAGTGAAATCTTATCTCCTTCTATCCTTCATCTATCTCAGTCATACATGACATTATACCCTCCATTACCAACAAGCCTAAATGACTAAGCTTTAGCATCAAACCAGCTAAATTCTGACAGTTTAGAGCATTGGGTTCACTGAACCATTTCCAAATAAGTGATTCATATGTCTGATCAATCAATTGAAATGAATACACTTTGACTTGGAACACTTAATAAATACCTTATCTCTTATCTCATTTCCAGGGGAACCATGTGACCAAGACATGGTCAATCCTTTAAAAATACCTCTTTTTTTGAGACCTGACAGTAATGTTTCTGCGTTGGTTCGAGCTTGAACTTGTTCTGAAAGGGGAAAAAGATGCCTGTGCCATTGAAAACTTCAACTCATTATCGCTTAATATTTTCCTGGAGGCTCTTATTTAATGGCCGGGCTCTTTTTTCTCTCAAAGGCAAATCTCATGCTCATTATGTCAAGCATCTGACGTTTTATGCAAGGTGAAACAACCCCTGACTTGCGTCAGTTGTGTTTTGTTGTGGCTTGCGTAACACTTTCAGGTGCCCATTGGCTGGTTTCTATGAAACTTCCATTGTTTATTACATTGTAGTAACAAGTTGTCCATAGTTGGGAACCTTGTGGTACAATCCAATAGGAATGGTTTACTAAATCGTAAACTGGTCTATTTAGTGAGTTGATGTTTAAGGGTTAGATTTCAGCCGGTTGAATTGTGTAGGCTGTCATGAGGACTTTTAAATTAGCTTTTAAAATGTGTGTACATTTTACAGTTAGCTGTGTCCCACAGAATGTTACTAAAGTACTGCTACTGTACTAGATGTTTCCCTCCATAAATGTGCTGTCCAACATTCTTAGATCATTCATAGATCAGAGAACTGTACATCTCTGTTTCTCATTTGCATATTGAAATTAAAAAAGTGCATGTTTGGATTGTAATGTTTAAATATTTACAGAGTTGACTTTAAAGCAGATGGACTGTGCCATGTCAGCAGTGATTGCACCATGAGTTGATATACCATAAAAACATTTATCTCTCTTGATTGGTCATTTGATAATGATATCGATTGGAATTGATTTGAACCAGCATTAAATAGACCTATAAATGTGGCCCAGCATTTGAAGGCAGTACATGTTATTAGCCTTCTGTTTTGATGTTGTTCAGAGGTTGCTGAAACATTTGTTGTTGCTTTAATCGCACAGATTTTACATGGGTTCATGTTAAAACCGTAAACATTTTACAGCTGTTGATTAATACGTGCATTAGTGTTTTGTTAATGTGGAAGAGCTCCGCGCTAAAGTAAAACTATTATTATTGTTTCCTACATTTACTTTTTTTATCAAGGGAAAATAATAAAGGCTTACATGTGAATGTAACACTTTTAATAATTTTTTATATATAATTGTATTTGTTTTTGTTTAGAGTACTCCTTGTATTTTCATAATCACCAAATGCAGTGTATCACAATGATATGATTTTACTTTCCATGCTTTATAAAAAACAATTATAATTTGAAACATGTTTACTTTATAGAAACACTGTGTCATGAATCGTTTATATATATATACTATATTATCTGTAATATATGACAAATAGTCTATGCGGTGAGCTTTAAACACTAGATGGATGTTTTTGTGTAATACTGGTCCACATAGAGGGTGTGTGTGTGTGTGTGTGTGTGTGTGTGTGTGTGTGTGTGTGTGTGTGTGTGTGTGTGTGTGTGTGTGTGTGTGTGTGTGTGTGTGTGTGTGTGTGTGTGTGTGTGTGTGTGTGTGTGTGTGTGTTGTGGAGCTAGTTGGCTGAAACCTAGTGT
>OOFB01003999.1:6478-17064 GCA_900323305.1 Trachyrincus murrayi
CTGTACATGTGTGTGTGTGTGTGTGTGTAGGGATTAGTAGGTTTTCCCTGAGATCAAAGAGGAGATGTAGTTGTATGGATTCACTTGTACTCACACACACACACACACACACACACACACACACACACACACACACACACACACACACACACAGGGTTTGAGTTTTAAATACGAATTGAAAATATCGAATTGAAAAAATTCAATCTTCACAATGATTAATCACAGAAGAGTATTAGTAAGAGTGAAATGTCTGACTTGATGTGAAGATGACTTATTATTTGTGAAAGGTATTTGTTATTGGAAAGTACGTAGTTAAGGCGAATTGGTGACCAAGCAGCGGTGCCCTTCGACACGTCCTATTTCCGGACAACATCAACACTTAACCAAAATAATATGTATTCATAACGTATTCAATTATAATTATTATATATATATATATATATATAAAAGCTCAAGTTAAAAGATATGACGTTGTTAAAGGACTTACTAGAAGATCTTCGGGAGCGACAACATCACTCACGACAGCCTCCATGTTTCCGGAAACAGACGCGCACGACACCGCCCACTTTAAACCACGTGACACTTGTTATGACGCGTTGAATGTACTAATATGTTTTCAATAAAAACACATGCGTATTATTTTCGGTTGTAAAATCACATTTTATTAAACAGTGCACAAACAGTTAAAAGGACATTTGTTTAGGACACAGTACTGAAAACTAAAAACGAAATAGGCCATTCATCTCCAGATAACCATGAATGATTAAAAACTATTTTTCTACTGATAACGAAAAAAAAAAAACATTAAAACTTCCATGTCCATCAAATCTGACACCCAGAGAACAAAGAAATCAGAGAACAAATCGCTACTTGCCTGTTTAATAAGAAAACCAAAACTAACATTGTTAATCAATTAATTCTTCAATTAAATTCAGCTTGTTAAATTAAAATTCTTATTCATAACATTAAAATAAATGGTGAATGCCCATGAATTGAATAGGAAAATCTGGTTCACTTCTTTGTATATTCTGTGTGTGTGTGTGTGTGTTTGTTTGTGTAAAAAACAGACAGAATAGCGGGAGGCAGGAAGAGAAAGAAGAGACCGTGAGCCAGATATGAACAAGAACGCATATAGGCACACAAAGATATACATAAACACACACACACACACACACACACACACACACGCGCGCTCGTGGGTGATCAGTCCTTCACTACTAGTAGGTGGTGCGGGGTGAAGGGGAGGGGTAGCAGCTCGGACAGGCTGGTCTCTCTGTAGGACCCGTCAGGCTTGGTCAGGTAGACCGTCCAGTGGTCTCCAAACTAGACATGGAGGGGAGGGGACAAAGTATGATCATATGAAAGGTGATACGTCAAGAATGGCTGCTCTGCAAGTCTGCTACTCTGTCTGGGTGTTTTATTTATTTTTTTACGAGGTCTCGCAGCACTTTTACAAACCTTTTTGTCTTGTAGTTGTTCCGATCTTGATTGTGTGCTTTTGATTGTTCTCGTTCTCTCACTTGTAAAGTTGCGTTTGGATGAAAGCCTCTGCTAAATATCTAATATCTAGCAGCTGTAAAGGCCACGTATATATATATATGACCATATATATGACCGCAAGCTGACAAACTGAAATGTGAGTGAATTTTCTTTTACCTCTTGAACGATAAATATAATATATATCGATATATGTCATTTGGTGGTCGACGCTTTTATCTAAAAACCTCACTGTGCTCCCCTCACCTCTATCAGGACCTGGCGGCATGCTCCACATGGACCCACAAAGCGGTCTTTAATGTCACTGTATAGGGAGGGGGGGGGGGATGAGAGGGAGGGAGAGGAGAGGAGAGGTGAGAGAAGAAGGAAAAGGAATCATCATCAAATCAAAATCAACATTTTAAAACTCAGTACAGGTGACATACAAGAACACCCGTCATGCACCTCACCATGTCACAGCGATGGCCGTAAATTTCCTGTGTCCCTCCGCCACCGCTCTCTGAATGGCTGTCCGCTCAGCACACACCGTGAGCCCATAAGAGGCGTTCTCCACATTACAACCTGGAACCACAAAAACCCAATACACGCTTGGTATGCCCCTACTACATTAGCTACTTAGTTTGGAGTTTACAGTCAGAGCGCATCTGGGATTCATCACGTTACCTGTGATTACAGCGCCATCTGCTGTCAATATTGCGGCACCGACGGGAAATTGGCTGTACGGGCAGTAAGCCATTGTCCGCGCCTCCAAACACTTTGCAATGAGTTCTTTCACTAGACTCTGGTCTACGGTGGAGAATATGTGCAGAATATAACACAGGTGTTTTAATACACATATACACGTGTACGTTACACTTTTGCAAATGGGGAACATTGTTAAAATTAAAATGTTAGGCTATTCAGTTGCCATATCACCCGTGTACAGTGCACGGATTACAGTAAGGTATAGGAGATGGATTAGGAGATAGTGCATAGGCACTGTGTTAGAGAGGGAGGGACAGATACATACACACACACACACACACACACACACAGAGAGAGAGAGAGAGAGAGAGAGAGAGAGACAAACTGAGAAAAAATAAACTAGATCGACAATCAAATGAAAATAATCTTACCTGCCATATCAGTGTTGTCAACCCGGCTGGTTTTCTTTCTGGAAGGTTAGTGGCTTGCTGTATACTGCCAGACAGTTAGTACGCTTAATTGTAATAGGGGTCCCACGTTGTCTCTGAGATGACTGGCTGGCTGGCTGCCTGGCTGCACGGCTGGTTGGCGCGTTTGTTAGGTGGAGTTCATCTGTCCCACGGAGAGAGGGGAAGGGGAGGCGGTCGACCCCACATACGTCACGTACATTGGGGTCGGTGGTTTAATCGACTTAATTTTGTATTTTTGCAACAAAACAAAAAAAAATATGTAATCGACTTCGAATCGAAAACACACATTGACCCACGTACAGTAAGCCTTGGCCTAATAGTCCAAGCTATGTTTATATGATATGCCACACTATATAATGGGCAGTGGGGGATAAAAAAGCTCGTTCGAGTGGGCATTCAACTAAAATCATGTTACGATGAAAACTATAAAAATATTATCACGTGAAATTCACATGAAATGACGGTTAAGGCTATTAGGAGATGAGGATGGTCGAAAAGTGAATTGGTTGATAACATATTTTATTTTTGGTAGATGTAAGTAAAAGTAGGATGTATGGCCTATATATACAATATACTGTTATGTAAAATACATATTTACCTATATATAAAAAGTGAAATCATAACTAGTATTATTAACTACTTCTAATAACTATAGATAGGCCTACATATATATGTATACATGTATAGGCCTATATATGTATATATAAGCAAGGTGTATACGTCTCTCTTCATTGAGTGCTACAAGAAGTAGGTCTTCTCGGCCAAGGTCAAAGGTCAACCCCAGTCTAGGGCCAAGCCCTTGCCTTTGTTAGCATAAGGTCATAAATGCAACCAATTGATTGATGATAGCAATCGCAGGCAGGTACCAAAGGGCGATCTGTAACAACCGTCCAAATCTGAGTGGTTAATTATTACAAAAATATCAAATACGACAACATGCGTGATTGAAATATAATTTCATAATTACAGGCGTAATGTCCACAGCGGTTTTTTTATTTTATGTAAAAATAATGCCACCAGTGGCGGAGATGACGGTGATGATGATTGGACGCCACGACGCATCGCCACGTTGGCCTTTGGTCCACCCACCCCACCCCCCCCCCCCCCCCCCCCCCATGACAGGTTACTGGCTGTGTTTGACTTTCGTTGCATGCACGTGTGTGTGTGTGTGTGTGTGTGTGTGCATGTGAGAGTGTGTGTGTGTGTGTGTGTGTGTGGGACTGTGTGTTTGCGTTGCGGAGAGGGCGGCAAGCACGGAACTCACCCCAGCGACACCCACCCTCTCCCTCACCCTCTCCCTCACCCTCACGCCGAAACTCAAGAGACACTCACGGTGAGTCACGGGTCCCAGCCTGTCTCATTTTGCTTCCCTCCACCGCCGGAGTCACTTTTATTATCGGGAGGAGCGGGAAGGGGGTGAACGATCCGGGGGACAAGGGGCATCAAACAGAGACACACAGAGACAGACGGGCGACAGAGCAAGCGGACGGCGAGAGAGAGAGAGAGATCCAACGGCAGAGCGAGAACACGATGTGCTGTGCGGGAAAGTGTGCGCGGCTGGTGGGCCTGATACTGCTGCCCACGGCCTTCGTCTGCATGATAGCCAACCTGCTCCTCTTCTTCCCCGATGGCAAACAGCTGGAGAACGACCAGATCTCCCTGCAGGTCTGGCTGATGGGAGGGCTCATCGGAGGGGGGCTCTTCGTAAGTACACCTGACCCCACCTCACCTCAACCCACCCCAGCTATCCAGCACCTGACCCACCACCACCACCACGCCTAGCTTCACCTCTGTTTCTAGTATGGGGGTGTATATAGTGGTCACTGTATGTTATAGGGGGCGCTGGCATTAGTGTATAAAAGTGTGGGCCTAATACCTTCTGTGTATGTAATATGTAGCATAATGGACATTAAAGTATGCAGATGATGATGAGATGAGAGAGGGAAACGTGAGATTTTCACAAAGACGCCTTTGTGCTTGTGCGCAGTAGCAAGTACACACGGGCTGTATTCTATCGTGTATACATTTGTCCAGTTTTGATTTAGGCAGTTTAATAATCTTGAAGTGCACTTTTTGCTGTGTCACGTAGACACACAACAAACAAACGTTAGCCAGCAAAGCAGGTAATATGGTTGTTGATATTTTGCACTGTACTCAATATATTCCCGAAACACTATTGATGGCCTCGTGTTTGAAGGGTTCTATATAATACACTTTTGACCTGCTTAGATTGATTCAAACCATATGTTGAAAGCAATCTACGAATAAAAAATACGTTGAAATGCAATATGACCCTAATTATCCCGCTACTATATATTATCTATATATCTATCTATATATTATATATATATATATATATATATATATCAAAAATTTGCCAATCTCTCTCTATCTTGCTTTCCCTCCCCTATCTCTCTCTCCATCTTTCTCTCTAGACATATCTGTCTGTACACACACACACACACACACACACACACACACACACACACACATACACACACACTCACACAATTTAAAGGTTGATTAGGGGCCTGTAACATAACATATTTATAAGAGGAGCGTATGATCCGTCGTTTATGGAACCAGAGTGCATCTTTATCACCTGGTAGCGTAGCGCAGGATGGGACCGCGTTCAGGTGTACCCAGAGACACTCCTGCTTTATGACGGCCCTCACTTCTCTCTGAATATCATAACCTGTCCAATGATTAACGCCCGGGGAGATAAGCACAGAAACACACACACACACAGGCGCACACTCTCATGTACACACACACACAAAACATTATCTATTTTAAATTGATTAGATGTTCCTTATCTGGAATAGAAATGGCCAATCGGGTTAACATGAAGGAATTATTTGATACTGAAAATATCTATATTTTAATGTTGAATGAAAGTCCTGCACACACAAGGTGTGTGTATGGCTGTGTACTACATTTTTGTTACACTGTGTTTTCATAACTAAGTTCCCGTACTGGAAAATAAGCTATTCTGTTCGATGCTATTCTATTCTATTGATATGAATAATATTAATTAATATTCATCAATATTAATGAATTAATATTCATATCCTTAGATGCTGTGCCCCAGCTGTTCCGCTATCAGGGCCGGGGGCAAGGGTTGCTGTGGAACAGGTTGCTGTGGTAACCGTTGCCGGGTAAGTAAGTTATTAAAGCATGGAATCAGTATCGCCAAGGTAACTGCGGTGACGTCAGCATATCGCTTATCACAGCGTTGGAACATTCCAGGGGCATCAATTCATTCATTTGTGCCAGCAATGCAATGAATGTAAACTGATATCAAACACAGGGGAGGATTTTTACGATCCCAAACCTGGAATTTTCCATACCAAGTACAGAAAGTATGCAAGTTGAGGTTATGTATGAAGAAGTGAAGAAGTGTTGGTCTTTATCGTTACTGGGATCAGTGAAATCATACCGAAACGTTCAATGTTGCTTGTATGTCGTCAGATGCTGAACTCCGTGTTTTGCTCTGGCTTCGGACTAATTGGCGCCCTCTACTGCACCAGCGTGGCCAGTGCAGGTCTGGCCATCGGGCCCAAGTGTCAGATAGAAAGTAAAGAGTGGACGTACCCGTTCGAAAACCTCGGAAGGTGAGTGGTCGCATCATGGTGTCTTCAGTGGCACGTTTCTGTAAAACTCACACTCGACTCATACTGTGTAGAGAGAGCAAAAGCGGATGTGAGTTCTGTAAATGTAGTTAAAAAAAATCATTTCAGAACACACAAATTATACTCAAGTGTCAAGGACGTAAGGAGCAAAAGTAGGCCTATAAATTCCAGTTGTCATTCTGATGTGACATTCTTAACTCTTCGCTCATGAAGCAGCTGAGCTACATCAGCACTTAAGCATTGAGCACGATGCTTTCCTCTTGTTGTCAGGAGCATCAAATCGCTAAAAAAATGCACAGACGATGATGATCAGCGATGTACAAGCCATTTTCAAATCTAACCTACAGCGACATCAGATGTGGGAGTGTCCACCCAGATGTTTAAGTACTGTTTGGTCAAACACATATTAAGGATAGTGTGTGTGTGTGTGTGTGTGTGTGTGTGTGTATCTCCTGTATATCTGTGCCTTTGCGACGTGTGTTAACCCCTGCACTAGTGTCTGTCTATGTTCGGTTCTCTCAATAACTTAACTTAACTTTTTTTTTCTTTCTCTCTCTCTCTCTCTCTCTCTCTCTCTCTCTCTCTCTCTACAGCGGTAACAGCAGCTACCTTGCCGACAAGATCCTATGGGAGAAGTGCGTGTACCCCAAGCACGCGGTGGAGTGGCACATTGGCCTGTTCACCATCCTGCTCTGCATGGGCACTCTGCAAACGGTGCTCTGCGGCCTACAGGTGGTCAATGGCTGCATCGGCTGCATCTGCGGAGACTGCCGGGACAGCAAAGAGGTAGGGGACACGCACGGCGGTTAGCTTGTGTGCTACGGCATGCTAGCTTGCATGCTATGACAGCCAAGAGGTAAGGTAGGAACAGACCATGCACCGCTGTTAGCTTGCATGCTATGACAGCCAAGAGGTAAGGTAGGCACAGACCACGCACCGCCGTTAGCTTGCACGCTACAACAGCAAAGAGCTAGTGCTGAAGAGACCATTGAATGCAGTGCGCCTTCCGCGATAGCGAAATGCCAGGGCTAAACAGCTATGCTATACAATGCTGTACGGTTAGCTAGTGATCCATGACAGCCAAGAGGTAACGTTGAACAACCATACAAGGCTGTATACTGTTAGCGAGTGTATCGCCACCGGCTAGAGTCTGTGCAGTGTTTGACCAGGGCACCTTAACGAAGCTGCTCCACGGTTAATCACTGATATTGAGATGGAACCATTTAGTCTCATTGAGATGACATCACTCTGCGGACAGCCAATGGGTGGATAGTTTGTTGTTCTGCACCGGCTTCAAGCGAGCAAAACTATTCTATGATTTATTACACACGTGTAAATGAGTTGCTTGGCACAATATTAACGTCTGACACAGCTGAATTTTTTCCCAAGCGAAATTACTTATCCAAACAATCCAGGTTAAATATTAAGGGGAGATTTGGGCGAATGCTTTAATATCCAATTGGCCTACATTTCCAGCAGAACTCATCTCACATGGACACACACCGCACACTCCAACCTGACAAGACAACACCCTAACACACGGATCACTCGACCGCCTCAAAGTCACGTAGGAGAGCAGTTGCCCTTTCGCCTCATCCTTTAGCTTTTAACGGATGTTCGCATGTTCCGGTTATGCGAGAACATGCACACTCAGCAAAGCGTCGATGTTCATTGAAAGCCGTCTCAAAGATTGTTTAAAAAAAAATCTGTTCAACAGGATGAAGGGGGGCTGTGAGAAACGCCGGTCGCGGCTAGAGGGTCGTCTCGCAGTAAAGATCTTCACAGAATATCATTGTTTGACCTTTGTTCTTCCATTTTGATCCGTCCTATTTTGTGACATCATTAAGACCCACACATTGTCGAATTGGACTTTTATTTGAGTATTCTGATGATAGAATAACAAGCCATTGGTTGGGTCTTTCTTAAGATACTACATAAATCAGGGTCCCTAATTGATGGGGGTCGATTGAAGCGAATGCCGCTCTATCTATCATGTCTCATTTTACATTGTGTGAACTAAACTGCAGATGTATATGGTTTATAATTAAAATAATTGTTGTTTTATTGTTGTCTTTATTGTTGGACTTAGATCTGATTATGTAGTCTTTTGCATGAAGTGACTTCACTGACAAATGTATTCGTAATGTTTCAAATCTGTATCAATAAATTGACAACCTATTTTTTTCCCACAATAAAAGTGAATAATATTAATAATGATGGTGGCAATAATTTAAAGGTGACTTTGTCTTCTACTTTTTCCCCCCCAGCTCATACATAACACACAGGCCTACCACGAAACCTCCATTCTCTCTCTCTCTGTCTCTCTCCCTCTCTCTCTCTGTCCCTCTCCCTCTCCCTCTCCCTCTCCCTCTCTCTCTCTCTCTTTTGTTTTTATAATTCATCTACTTCCTAAGTATACAGTTGAACAACTTCAGCTGCACTCGCCAGAATCATCGGGGCGATTTCTGTCAATTACTGAACACACATTTAATGATGTTGTAGGGTCCATTGTTCCACTGGACTCTGGCGTCCAGATCAGACCAGCGTCATGTCCATAGGCATGGGCGTTATGTTGCCCCCTGTGGCCAATCGGCGTACTGCAACCACACGACCCAACGCGCTAAATGAATGCCTGCAAAAAGAACGGTTAATCTATAATCTTTTGCATAATCTTTTGTTGTCACAGAGCCGTTTATTGGTAGTTGTTACCAAACTTGCTTTTGCTGACAAACACCCATTTTGCTAGTGCATGCAGAAAGTTAAACAAAGTTCAGCTAACTCAGGCTACTTAACAGAGGGAAGAGGGCAAAGGATCATGTTACACCGATGGTCAAAGCACATTGTGAGACAAATATACCAAACATACCTACACGTCCACCACGTTAGCATTCTCTAGCCGTTTCTTAAGATCATTAGCCCTGCTGACAAGCCAATTTCAACTTTAGAGAAAGTGGGTCCCCGTCAACAAAAACACATACACAACACCACCAACGTGTAATTTGTTTAGAGCTTTTCCATTATCCCCATTTACATTTATAACAAGAATAAAGCAGTCAGCTTTAACCAGGCTGGAATACAGTTTCCATCAGAGAGGGTAAAAAAATTAATAAATTAGTTTACGGTTGGTATACATTAGGGTCACAGTAGCTTTACATGAGCTCACTAGTTTTACTAGTTTTACCTAACTTTAATTTAGCTTTAAATTAGCTTTGAGTTAGCCTTAAATTAGCGCTAAAGGCAACAGTACAGTGAGCAGCACTCCCCCCCAGCTCAGCAAACTGATTGGCTGTCCTGAAGAAGCTGTCTTGCGCAACACCCCAGTAGAAAGTGAAGAAATATGCCAAAGAAATAGAGGTGCGAGAGAGAAATAATAGAAGAGAGTAGGAGGAGAGGCCTTCCTGGATGCCACTTCTCATGCAAATCCTGAGCCAGAGTCAATGGACTGAAGACTAATCATGAATGGTCAGCACACACACATACGCAATCAATCACAGTGTCTGGTGGACGTGTCTGTATGGGTGAGTGTGTGTGTGTGTGTGTGTGTGTGTGTGCCTGCATGCGTGTTGTTTGTTTGTGTTTGTTTGTGTGTGTGTGTGTGTGTGTGTGTGTGTGTGCCTGCATGCGTGCGTGCGCGTGTGTGCGGTAGACAGGCCAGTCAAACGTGGGAAAACAGGTCATTATTACAAGTAGTTGTGGTGATGTGTACCGAGGCAGGTAACCTGTCCTACAGTAGTATCAGGAGGGAGGAGGTTCTGTCTCTCATGCAAGCCCTGGCTGGATGACAACCATGAACACAGAGGAGGAAGAAGGGCTTTTTAACACATATGTCAATGAATAGGTGTGTGTGTGTGTGTGTGTGTGTGTCTGAGAGTGTGTGTAAGTCTATGTGTGGGTGCATGTCTGCAGGCACGTGAGTGTGTGTGTGTGTGTGTGTGTGTGTGTGTGTGTGTGTGTGTGCGTGCGCACACGTGTGAATATGAGTGTCTGTGTGGGTGCCTGTGTGTGTGTGTGTGTGTGTGTGTGTGCGTGTGTGTTATGTGTGTTATTATGTGTTGTTATGTGTTGTTATGTGTTGTTATGTGTGTGTTATGTGTGTGTTATGTGTTGTTATGTGTGTGTTATGTGTGTTATGTGTTGTTATGTGTGTGTTATGTGTGTGTTATGTGTGTTGTTATATGTGTTGTTATGTGTGTGTTATGTGTTGTTATGTGTTATGTGTGTGTTATGTGTGTGTCTGTGTGTGTGTGTCTGTGTGTGTGTGTGTGTGTGTATGTGTGTGTGTCAGTGTGTCTGTCTGTGTGTG
>OOFB01004007.1:10800-24572 GCA_900323305.1 Trachyrincus murrayi
AAGAAAAAAAGTTAAGGAAAACACTCAAAAAGTAATAAACAAGAACACACACACACACACACACACACACACACACACACACACACACACACACACACACACACACACACACACACACACACACACACACACACACACACACACACACACACACACACACACACACACACACACACACACACACACACACACACACACACACACACACACACACACACACACACACTTTGTAGTATATAAGCAATGTGAAGGATGTTCATCAGGTTGGAGAAGTCTATCCCTAAGGTCCTCACCTGACTAGAGGATTGCCACAGCAATCAGGCCTCACTGAGATTACAGCTAAACGTCTGGGATTAAAGACTAGCTGTCAAATTATATTGTAAACACTGTTTTATATTGTCATCCAAAAACTAAATCCTTGACTCTGAAATGTTGAGTGATTCATACCAGTCTACCAAACCTTTCCAAAATTACATTTCATGGATCACGGAAAACTGGATTGACAACACCTTCCAAAGAGCTTCATGAAGTAAACTGATGGCATATGGTGAGAACCAATGAGTTCCCTGCATTCCTTTACTCCAATTATGAAGAACAGAACAACATGGACTCCAGTGGCATCCACACCTGGTGAACAGGCTTTGTACTTCCTCAACTGTACCGTTGCTTGTTTTCAAGATGAAGATATATAAACCAAAATATATGCGCCCAGGGTTACTTCCCAGGTAGATGAGATATGCCGGGGCGTTCAGAGGTCCATCTCTGACATCTGATGCAAAAAGTTAATGAAATCAACGTGTGGCTCTGACCACAACAAAAGTGCAAAAGAAAAATCAAACAGTGATAAGCCATGTCAGGGTTACAATAGTGACCTTTGCAAGAAAACCTCCTGAGGGTGAAGTTCTGGTCCAGAACAGCATGTGGGCAGACATGAAGTTCTGGTCCAGAACAGCATGTAGCGAGACAGTCATGAAGATTGGTCAAGTCTGCAACGCTCATCGTTTTCATGCCAATGTTTTTAAGAGGAGATTTAAGCCTTAAAGAAGGGCCCCTAGAAGGGGGCCTCGTCATATTTGAACACAACAACTGAAGTCCCACTGTGGCTTTGTGGACACACACTGGTTGAATAGATGGAGCAGAAACTCAGCATTCACATGGACTCTGTGTGAGACACTAGCAAGCATGCATCCCACAAAACTAGAGGGTACCGGAGAGGTTACACGCTTCCTTTCTAGCGTGGTCTTATTGACCTTATTGAGTAAGTAAATCTGTTACATCAAGCGCTCACTAACTGTAACGATAAAGAGGAGAAGGCTCCCGTCTACGACCCCGAGACATACGACCTTGTAGTGAAGGAACCCTTCCACTCTCATGGACTTGGAAACCCAGAGGGGCCCTCAAGTGACCACCATGGAGGTTTTCACAGGACTCTCCAGCATCGATAGAGTTCTGCTCCATGTGGGATGAGCCACACCTGCACAATGCAGGCTGTCAGGATACATCGTGGTCTTCTGAGAAGCTTGACTATATATAGAAAGGAAGTGGGATTGTTTTCCATGATTGCCTCTGGCCTGGAAGCTTTTCACACGTGTTGGTCATTAGGGAGTTTGAAATGGCTTTGTCCTTTGTCAGATGCCAGACAATGGCAAGTTCCACCTTGGACACAGTCTGGTTTCCTGGTTTTCCAAGGTATGCAAGGAAGAGAACGCCAGCTATTTCCGATTCTGTGATTCTCTGTTAAGAGTCTCCAAGAAGGATTGTTTTCCTTTCCTACTAATATTGACATTAGAGAAATACTTGCCAGGGCGTGACCTTTGACCTTTCCCCCAATTTATTCAATGACATCATTATTTTTGACAAGATTAAACAAGACGCTTCTACAGATGTGCAACACAATATCCATCAGTCGGTTTCTTTGTGTTCTTCGACAGTACAGGAAAAAGGCCGGGCCTTGGAATGTGCCTTAAACAGCTTCATGAAACAATGAGAAGTTTGTGAAGAACACACAGCGCTGAAGGTGGAAGAATGGGCAGCATACTATGTGTTTTAGGCCATTGTAATCCTAGTGTTTTATTCTAACAGGCAGGAACAGACAGGAAATAAAAGGCATTCTTATATAGAGTCAACCATTCATATCCCCTTCCATCCGTCATGCATAGCTTGTAGGCTAAATATATATCCAATGAAGCGCATAAAAACAAATATAAAACAAAAAAGACATATCTTGGTTTAGGTTTGGATGCCAACTCAGAGTAATGGCAGTAATTGGCTTGGTAATGAGCTACTAAAGCCAGTGTGCACATGTGTCCTCAGCAGGGGTGCACTTAATCAACTTGGCAGCAACCCAGGAGAACACCCGTCAATAATTGATTTAGCCCGTTCTAGGTTGCTTTAAATGTTAACCTTTCCTGGGAAACCTAACCATTCTTTTTACACTGTTTGGACCCAGTAACATCACCCATGGCAGCAGTAACATAATAACCTCCCTGGTTCAGCTGTAATGTCTGGCTCATCTCAGTACAACAAGACATGAAGGGTATGGGTTAGAAATTGTGTCGTGTCCAATGATGAGAAAATAAACTGACATTCTCGAGTCAGACATTCACCTTTACCTTGGGGGTGGAAATTACATCATTTAATCACAGGAAGATTAAGAGCCCAGACTTGGGGCTAAGCAACCTTGGTTCTTATTGAAGAAGATATCCAAAAATTCCACAATAGGATAACTTGATCTATTCGCTAGGCTGCTGGCTTGACAGGTCAGGGAAGATAAACCTGATGGTCTCCTCATTCATCTGTGGCTGATCATGTATAACCTATAGACAGCAGGTGTAATGTAGTTACAATGTGAGAAAGTGTGTCTTTTACACAGGACTGCCTAAAAGCAGTTAGGTGTCTAGGCTTGTTTTAGTGAGCGATCATTTCTGTGAATTTATGGTTACACCCCAGGCTGTAGAAACTGACAGATGCTGACGTTCTCAGGTGTCCGCCCCCCTTAGTCTTGGATATCAGACCACAAATGCACCGTCCCTTTACTAACACATATTACCCTCAGAGAATAAACTCAACTCTCAGGGAGGCCAGGGTCAGGGGTAGTGTTGTTATGTTGCTATGTTTGTATCCTGTTTGAATTAACATTCCTCAAATCAAACCAATTACCAATTAATTATAATTACATTACAGAGTGCTTTGTGCAATCATTTCTATCAATACCTCAAAATATAAAGAAAAATATATAGATTTGAAAACATAACTTTGTAACAGTACTAGGGGCTATCTGTCATATTTCCCTGGCAGTTAGGTAGCCCTAGCTACTATTTGATGAAAGGTAAAACATTAACAAGTAGGGTATAAAGTCTAAAGGAAGTTCCTGGGAAGAGTGATCCGCCTATACGCAATGACACGTGAAAACAAATCTGAAATAACGGAGATTGTATTTTATTTTAAACCAGATGCATAGTTTTTACCGTTTAAAATTCCCCATGTGCTCAGCCAGCCAGACAGTATAGATAAGAGGAAAGCATCCACACGCAATGGCAGATAAGTTTTATAATTAGCCTAGCCCACTAGCTAGAAGACTAGGGCTAATCAGCATAGCCTTTGAAGCAGAACCTCCTACAGTGAACACCATAGGGTAGTGCAGGAAGCAGGGTATCCTGTTCAAATATTTGTAATTTTTCTTTGGAATACTGCTCAATGAAGCCTAGATATTAGAGGCTGTATCTGGACAGTGGGACAGGTAGACCTAGCTAGTGTGTTCTCTGTACCGCATTCAATGTTTATTCATTTTACCTCCTTGGGTCTGCTCCAAAAGGGTAATTCTCTCATGACCTGTTGTTGTTGTGTTTTTTCTCTCTCTCTCTCTCTCTCTCTCTCTCTCTCTCTCTCTCTCTCTCTCTCTCAAGCCCACAGGTGCACTGAAATGCAATGTAACTCAATCATGGCTGTAATACCGTTACGTTTCTATAGCTTGCCTAAAGGGAATGAGGGAAAATTAAACTGTGGGGCAAGCATTTTGATAGGCTAAATTGATCCATTGGAGCTGATGAAATGACACACTGCCAAAAGGCTATTGACAGGCTAATACGTTTGAAAAACAGCTTATAGAAAACGGTGACAGTGGTGGTAGTTATGTTACGTCAAATTTTATGATGACTTCTTGTGCCTTAAGGTGGGCATGAGGTACCAAACAGAGCATAACAACCGTCTGCTTTGTTCCTGTTAGGGGCCGGGGGCCCGGGGCCTTGAGTTATTATTTTAAGGACTCCTCTATCATAACAGAATCCTAAAAGTAAGGCTGAAGTAAGCGTGACTAGTAAACGTGTCTTCACTGTGATTTGGATCCGTGGGTCGGAGCACAAGTGCTAATCAGCTGGCCCTCACCCCTCCACCATAACAAAGCAGTGCTGGTGGTGGCAGCAGCTGTCAATAGCCAACTGGCTGAAGACCATGGGAACCAGGCTCTGGAGGGACGTAACGAGAACCTCCAGTGGTACTTGAATGGGCTGGAACGCTCTGAAGTATAGCCTATATACATCTACTCTCACAATCACTCTAACTAGAGGAATTCCTGATCAGCTTATGATTGACATGGAAGCTGGCTGATCCAGTCCAACACAAAGCCATGCTTGGTAGAAGTATACTCATTAAAGGAAAGTGGAGGAAGGACTGAAGATAAGTTTACTAATAGTCAATAATTACACGTTAGCTACAACTCGTGCTCTCATCAGACTATGATAGTTGCCAGAGGTAATATTACCTGATGACAGCTTATATCAATGTGCAGGCTGAAGAAGAAAAATAATGTAATAGTTATAGTTGTGTCTGGAACAATGTATGTATTGTGCGCTCTCCATGCGAAATAAACTTTAAATAAAAGAATGAAATAAGAATGACTGTGGATCCATAGTGAACTGAAGCAGCCTTCAGAGAGCCCAGCTGTGCTCTCCTAACAGACTACAGATTATACTGTAAACTGTTCTGGGATGGTTTCTGATTCAGAACCGCATCTCATCTTTAATTACAGCCTTAGTTTTAGCATCAAACAGTAGAGGCCTACCACCATGTATAAGTAGACTACTACACTAAACTAGTTTTATCTACACCACCATGTATAAGTAGAGTAGTACACTAAACTAGTTTTATAAGTAGACTACTACACTAAACTAGTTTTATCTACACCACCATGTATAAGTAGACTACTACACTAAACTCGTTTTATAAGTAGACTACTACACTAAACTAGTTTTATTTATATCAATATGTAAAGTCACATGGTCTTCACATCAAATATATATATATATATGTATCTTATGTTTAAAGGGTGGGACGCAGAAGTTTTTAAAACACATTTAAAACACATTTAACCAACATTTAACATTTAACCGTGTTAGTGTGTTGCTAGCCGAGCTTTAGACTTGATACAAACACCAGGAGAAGTGACCTGTTACCCGTTACCCGTGACCCGTGACCTGTTACCCGTGACCTGTTACCCGTTACCCGTTACCTGTCTATAACATTAACACGTTAACTCAGGTGATGTGAGAACATTAATGGTAAACTCAGTATGAATATTAATATGTAACATCAACACGTTAACTCAGGAGATGTGAGAACATTAATGGTAAACTCAGTATGAATATTAAAGTTAACTTGAATAAGTTTGAAACGCGTTGTTGCTGTCAGTCATTTTCCTTCCGATAGTCCTGGGAGACATGCCCCAACAAACCCCAACTCCGACAACAGACTTTAAACAAAGACTAAACACTAAATACTTTACGACTATACTCCGCCATGTCGACAAAACAAAAACAAAACACATACCGTAGAAATGTCATGAATATCCAAGTTCTGAAAGTTTCCCCCAACGTTTATCTCCTCATGAAGTCACTGATGGACCAGCAGCTCGCGAGGCTCTGCCTCCTTCATGACGTCAGTTCAGCGAGGCTCCGCCTCCTTCATGACGTCATCTGACTGGTGGCCGGCGGGCAAGGCACAGGCACTGTGAGCTACAGGGTACGAATTTTATTCAAGCCTATTCAACAACTTATCTTATTTAAACGTATATTGCCTACGTGATATATATATATATATATATATATATATATATATATATATATATATATATATCCTATAGGGGCCTAACAGTAAACACCAGACAATGAGTCAACCCTGAGTGATATACAGTGAGAGTTACTGTACGTAGTTAAGTTAGTTAGTAAACTTTAGTGTGTAGGTGAATATTGAGCTCGTAGACCTTTAGCGACACCATCAGGAAGAATGTGATAAAGCAACTTTAGTTTTCATTCATTGCTAAATTGGTTTCAAACGTTAAACAGCAAAAACAAACTGTCATAATATTATGAAAGTTTGTTTTTGCTGTTTAGCGTTTCATAATAATTATGAAAATAATATTCAGCAATTTGATTAAATGTGGATTTAAATGGCACCACATTCATTATGATCCCACTTCCCTGTGTGAGGCCAGGTTAAAATAGATTTGGTCTGCAGTGTTTTCCAAGCAGTCTGGTAGCGGACGTCCCGGGGTCACCCTGTCCAGCCACAGGACCACCTACCGCTCTGGTCCTCAAATAGACCGTCGGAGGACTGCTTCACACACAGATGGCGTCGCAGAGGTCGGCATATTCTGTTTACAAATGGATGTTAGTAAGTACTTTTATTTTATTTCTGGTAGTTATGCAGACACTGTTCTGTGCTTTTATAACCAAGAGGCAGACAGAAATATGAAGTTCATAGTGTAGGCCTGACCGTTACACACACACAGGGTAAGGATGGTTTACAATACAAACCACGCCTATACATAACATCGGTCTGGTTGGTTCATTATCCACATCCATGTGTACCGACACCTGACTGGAGAACACAGAACAGACTCAGAGTCCACCCCCTCGCCCCACCACCTGCTGACGGGTGTCAGAACCTGGCAGACCGCCAGCTCATCTCGGAGCCTCCAGGAGCATTACAGCGGACACACGGCAGCCAGGCCAGGAAGAAAGGTGGAATGTAATCAGTCAAGGGAAAATTAAAACCAGAAAAGTTATTCTGGTTAGCCCACACTGCTCACGATCAACGTCAGATGAGGTACTGTATTTTGATCTGGACATGAAAGGACGTGTGGATCGTGCGTTTTAATGATGGTGCGACGAAAAAAAACACCATTCCCCACTTCTCACATTAGAAAAAAACACTTTAAAAGTTTGATCTGTGTACAACACAATTAAAAGTAACTGGTTTTCATTTTACATTTACAGTCCTTCAAGTTTTTTTATACGGGGCGACCAGTTTTTATTTTAATCCTAATGTAAAGTTATCTGGAATTTGACTTCTTATATCAGAATATGACTAATGGATTGAATACAAATGAACAGAAGCATTTGTATGTAAACATGATAGGTCAAGATTTCCCCCCCCCCCCCCCCCCCCCCACAGGAACCCCTTCTGAGGTCCAGCAACGTGCCTATACTGCCACCAAGCAGGCGTGCTGAAACATGCAGCAGGATAAACAAACGACACAAGTCGGCTGATGCCATGCGATTTTATTCAAGCCATTGTTTAGTGCTATGCGGTTTCACGTAAAAATGTAGAAAAGTTGCACTACAAAGAATGTGTTCTCAACTATACAAAATGCCCATGTCTTTTTATTCAGCTTATAGGCTACATAACAGATAATCTGGTATCGACCTGCTAGAGATGGTCATTGTAGCTTCACACCGGTCAGTCCACCCAACACGCTTCACTCTGTTCAGGGACACGCATTACAAAGTACCCCTGCTGGTTCAACACTTCCTGTCACTCAGTCAGGGACACACGTTACAAAGTACCCCTGCTAGTGCAACACTTCCTGGGCTGCTGGATGCAAAAGCTCCGGAGCGCGTGTGGCTTCTCCACAGCCGGGCGCACCTTGCCGTGTCTCACACTCACTGGGGTCTCGGGGAAGTCATGGCCCAGCTGGAAACACAAGAGACAAAAAGACAATGCTTAAGTGCTGTAGTAAAGATTTAAGAGCTCTTATGTGAGTGTTATTGTTAGAAATGACCTGGCCATCCGTCAGCTATTAGTGAGTGAAATATACTGAGACTATCTAGCCCGCCTCTGTATGAGACCATTTCGATTTTAGACCGCTCCCGGGGAATCCATCTTGCCTGTCAATCACAGGTGCGTGAAATGCAACACTTCTCAACGGCGGAGAAACGTTGGGAGGAAGGAAGGGAGCAGGGAGGGAGGGAGGGAGGGAGCAGAGAGCGAGGGCACGTTTCTTTGGTTGTTTAGTTTCAAAATCTTGCTTTACCGCCGCTATGTTACGAGAAAGAGTAAACTCATTATCTTAGGAGTCCTGTTCAGCCCAGCCCTACCTTGTCAAGGGTCCCTGCCAGCAGAATGCTGACTTGGTGGGTCCTGTTGAAGGTGGCCAGGGACCTACAACAAGAGCAGTGGTTGTTATGGCAGCAACATAACAAGCTTCAAGGTGTACTTCACCTTGATAGAACAAATAGCTAAATAAAGATCAGTGCTAGCAGCAGCGTAGAAAAACTTTTATAGGAAAAACAAACACTTGCCCTCTTTCACATTCTGCTCCAAACAGTCTTTTTGTTTTTATTCATGTTTGTGAGCAAGACGCAAACACACAACCATAAATACCTTGGTTTATCCATCCTCTTAGTCTCCTTTTCTGAAGTCCCATGACTGTCTTCAAAGGCTTTCTTGGCCACTCTCTTACCCCCAGCCTTCACTGTGGACCACAGAGAAGACAAGCCTTTATCTCACATCTGCAGGCCCTACCACACACCTCCCAGTCTTTACTGTGGACCATAGAGAAGACATGCCTTCATCTCACACCTCCCAGCCTTTACTGTGGACCATAGAGAAGACAAGGCTTCATCTCACATCTCCAAAAACTCTCCCAAAAACAGAGTAGGAAAGTAGGAAGTAAGCATCGGACCAATCAGGGAGGAGGAAAAGAATGACCATGGGACATATTCAAACACATCTTGCGTTTTAAAACTACACATAAAATAGAAATGCTTTTGTTTTGTTAAACCGTGCAAGTTTGAAATGGTCTTATTTTGCGTTTACAATTTGGGAAATGCAGGCCTAGACTTTATAAACCGGATCCGAAAGAACCAACAATACTACTTGATGCTTGACAAAGTGCATAAAACACACAAACTATTAAATATACATGTTATACAAACTACTTCTAAATATACATGTTATACAAATCACTTCTAAATATACATGTTATACAAATTACTTCTAAGTATACATGTTATACAAGGCTATTGGGGTACATAGGGAGATAAAATGGAATTAGGATAAAGTTTATTTTTAAAGGTAAAAAGTCAACTCTTGCATAGAGGAGGTGGGATATTATAACAGATAAATACTCTATCGATAAATACACTATAGATAAATACTTTAGTGCAACACGTTGTAGTCTGCAGTAGTCCTACTAGTTCGTCGAAGTACCGTTCATAACAGTAACAGTTCATAACAAATCCGTTGTAAAAGTTTTAAAACGTCTAAATACCTGTAGGGATGTAGTTTTTAGTTTTAAAACGTCTAAATACCTGCAGGGAGATGTCCAGCTTTCAGATGAGACGCTTCTTTCACTCCGGACTTCGATTGCTGCACCATTTTAAAAATGTTCAAACAAACACCAAAACACAACGCCCACTTTATACCGAAACACTGTGACGTCATCCTGAATATTGAACCAGCTCTGGCTGGAGGTGTGGCCTGGCTGGGGCTGGGGGTGTGGCCTGGCCGGGGGTGTGGCCTGAAGCCTCCATTGTGTATTCACAGGCGTTAACTAACCAAAGAGGTCATCACAGCCTACACATGTTCTCATAAGAGCATCAGGTGTGTATTTAGTCTCCACAGCAGCTGTTGTAGTGAGGACCAACAGGTTTCATAACGAACTGGAACTATGAGTATAAACAACGATAGGTTCATCTAAAATCATAATGCTATACTGAAAAATAAAAACATAGCAATATTGTTAATCTACCAAGGTAAGCCTTTAGGTGTGTTGATCCCTCTGTACAAGAGTTTGGCCAGATGTTTAAATATATCGGCTATACACAGTCATACACAAATGTGATATAAAACACTGTTAAAAGGGTACTTACAAATGGTGGCTTTTAAATACATTGACAACTAGGAAGGTTTATCTGGTTGAAGAAGGGACCGACTTCAGACAGTTCATACATTTCATGATCTTCATGAAATGCACAAAAAAAAAAAAAATACATTATGAGACCAATCGCCTTCTCACTAGTGTGAGAACTCTGAACCAAATCCCTCACAACTATTTCTGCTGGTGTGCAGAAAACATATCAGCGATCCCCCTCTGAGTATGGTGAGAAAGCAAAAAATAAATAAGCAAAGAAATGTGTTATGAAAAATGAATGCTGTATTTGTTGTGACAAAACGCTTACACATACACAATCCATGTAAAAAAACAAGATAACTTTTATTACCTTTGCTGCATGTTTGAGTTATGATATCTGCTTGCCTCACTACTGTATGTCCTTGTATAGATCTATATATCTAGATCTATATATCTAGAGATGTAAAGTGGCACACTCTTCAACAGTGCTGAAGAACATGATTTTTCTTTCTTTGTATTTACAGTAAAACAGAAGAAAATGTACAAGACTCAAAAGGCATTCACACACACTTCAAACATCCAGAACAATACATGTTGATCCCTCTGTACAAACTAACATCACTAGTTTCTCTTTTATTGGTATCTTGTTTTTTAGTTTCATGAACCAATCACATACATGTACACATCCTCATTCCTGGTCTCACATCCCTCATCACATGACATCACTCTGCTCACATCTCTGCTACACATCCCATGTAAATAAAGACCCAACACATCTAGACAGAGCCGGACGCACCGCCGTTCTGTACACCGCCACGGCCACGACCACCCCCCCCACGGCCACGGCCACCGCCCCACCACCACCACCGCCGCACCAACCGCATGATTCCATCTAAAATGATAACATTCCTTGATTTCCTTCTTTTGGCTCACATTCACGTCTTCCATCTTTCATCTGGTTCTGAACTCACACACACACACACACACACGCACACACACACACACACACACACACACACACGAAAGAGTTCAGCAGTTTGTTTTCCCCCTGCTCTCCTCCTAACCTCCGACCTCCAGCCTCTTGTTACGTTGAAGAAGACAAGAAGAAATGGATCTTGGTCGAGGACCAGTGGAGAAGAGGGTCCTTGTATCATCTGCTTAACCCCCCAGACCCCTTCCCCCGAGACCTATACCCAGGAGTCCGGGGAGCCGGGGTAGTGCTCGGCCCTGTAGGAAGGCCTCCGTGTGCTAGAGTAGAAGTCCACGTAGTTGGTGGTGGATTTGAGTCCGTGGGGGTGATGGGAAGCGTAGTCCGCCACGGCGGAAGGATAGGTGACGACCTCCTCCAGGTAGGGCTCATCGAAGCCGCGGGGGGCCTGCAGGTACATCCTGTAGGTGTCGTAGTTCCTCTTGCCCGGCTATGCAGGGGACACAACACAGTGCTGGGTGAGACGGACTGAGACGTCGTATGAACAGGATTAAGGTGAACAATGGAGGAGATTAACGTGACCTACAGGCAGATGAATTAGAAAAATGATTATTTTTAGAGTAATAATATTTACGGAGTCTTTAGGATTGTTAAACTACATAATCTAGAGTTTTGTGAACGCTAACGGCTTTTAAAAGGTTCAATTTGTGTGAAATAAGAAGCAACGAGTATAAAATGTCTTGCACCAACGGGTATGAAACTGAAACTGTCCCAGCAGTCACGTTCACTCCTGGTCACACAAAGGCTGACGGCTTTGCAGCCCAGACACATTCACCAGCAGCTCGCCCCTTACTGGGGCAAGGTGGACGGAAGAGCCAGCCTTCCAAGTACGTATCTATAGAGCTGGGGTTGATTTGGGTTTTTCAGAAAAGTACTACACAACATGTTGTAGAGTACATTGAGCAGTTCAGGACAGTGGAGGGAGGAAAGGGACTCAGAAAGGAGTCAATATTATTCTGTTATATATTATATTATATTATTCTGTTATATATTATATTAATTATATATTATATAATATAATATGTATTAGATTATATTATTATATTCACCTGAGTTCTCCTGGGCTCCTCTCTCGTGGGAGAGGGATAGTAAAACGGGGACGGTTTCCCTGATCCTGAAACACAAGCCAACACACAACACATCAAACCATGTTTGTTTTCCTTCTGCAACAACAACAACAACAACAACACTGAACAAGATGTCAATGGGTGAACTAAAGTGCAGCGGTGCCCTAGGCCTGCTGTGTTTAATAAAGCAACATAAAGGAGCTCTACGCTGAGCAAGGCACAAGAATAACAGCAGATAATAGAGCGCTGTCTAGGAGCCTGCAGGACGGGCGTCTCCCATCCAGCGCCCTGGAATCCTGGAACTCATTTTCCACTTGGCTTCATGGTCGGGGAATGTTGAGGAGCGGCCAGTTTACTCTGTGCCGGGCCGGGCCGGGCGCGCGCCTCTCTCTCTCTCTCTCGCTCTCTCTCTCTCTCTCTCTCTCTCTCCCTCTATATATATATATATATATATATATTGTCTTTATATATTTCTACCACAGTGTTACAGCCACTCCACCACTATTGCCTCTATCCACTACCTGTCCATCTCAGACGGCTTCACGCTGAGGGAACATGACTTCATGCCAGTAAGCTGCTACTGAGCCCCTTCATAGAGAGCTAAAGACAATTAACTGGCGCTTCTTTAAAGTGGCAGCTATCTAGTTGTGACCAGGCCTGGGTGGGGTTAACGAGGAGAGAGAGAGAGAGGGGTGGAGGTGGTGTTGGCACGGGGGCGCGGGAGGGCATGAGATCTGTTTGGAGTGCACTGAGGGGTGAAATGGACTGCAGCCGTCCCAGAGAGGCCCTCGGGGGCCACTTTGATTACAGGCCGCTGCACACGGCCGACAGGCTCTGAATTAAATTCCTCAGCCTTCATGGAGATACAGAGGCGTGGGGAGTGTGTGTGTGTGTGTGTGTGTGTGTGTGTGTGTGTGTGCGCGCGCGTGCGTGTGTGTCTGTGTGTGCGTATGTGTGTGTGCGTGCGCGTGTGTGTGTGTGTGTGTGTGTGTGTGTGTGTGTGTGTGTGTGCGCTCTACTGTACCTGTGTATTGGTTTCTATGTACACTGTTGTTGTCCCCCTGGTGGTTATAACAGTGCGTAGCGGTCGGAGCTCGCTGGTAGTCTGAGCGGCTCTCCTTGATGCCCAGTACAGCAGGCGATGAGGTGGCGCTCCCCACTGGGAAGGAGGAGACACAACATGACTACTTTATACTATATTTTACAGTGTTTAGGCATAGTGTTCTACTGGAGTATGCTCTATTGGTGTTCTACTTACTATTAAGTCATTTTAGCGCTTAGGCTTTCACCCAAAGCGATTTACAGTGGATACAAGTACAGGTCTTTAAGGAGCAGGTAGGGGTTAGACAGTACAGAGATGGGTCATTAAGGAGCAAGTAGGGGTTAGACAGTACAGAGACAGGTCATTAAGGAGCAGGTAGGGGTTAGACAGTACAGAGACGGGTCATTAAGGAGCAGGTAGGGGTTAGACAGTACAAAGACAGGTCATTAAGGAGCAGGTAGGGGTTAGACAGTACAGAGACAGGTCATTAAGGAGCAGGTAGGGGTAGATGGTAAATAGCAGGCTATCAATTTTGATATAAATTCA
>OOFB01004008.1:6500-17928 GCA_900323305.1 Trachyrincus murrayi
TACATCCACTGTCTCCCCCAGTTCTTAGTGTGTTGTCATTGTAGCCGAGCTGCAAAGTACACACTCCAGTGCTGATCCAGTGGCATGTGTAAACAACACACAGCGAGAGCTAGAGAGAGATAGAGCTAGAGAGAGAGAGGGCTAGAGAGAGCGCGCGAGAGAGAGAGAGAGAGAGAGAGAGAGAGAGAGAGAGAGAGAGGGCTATAGACAGAGAGAGAGAGAGAGAGAGAGAGAGAGAGAGAGAGGGGCAGAGAGAGAGAGAGAGAGAGAGAGTGAGAGAGAGAGAGAGAGAGAGAGAGAGAGAGAGAGAGAGAGCTAGAGAGAGAGAGCAGAGAACGCCAGAGTTAGACCATTACAACCACTTCTGGGAAACTAAACTACAGTCATCGGTGTATCTGGTTCAGTACACCTGCTCATACATACTGTATATACACCTTAACCAGCCATTGAATACAGCTCAGTGGGCCAGGGGGTGAAGTTGTGTAGGATGTGTAAGTTTAGTTTCTCTTTATAGGGATTATGGATGAATGGATGGATTGGTGGATGGATAGATGGAGGATGTTATGGATGAACCAATAGATAGATGGAGGATGTTATGGATGAACCAATAGATAGATGGAGGATGTTATGGACAGATGATGGATGGATAGACTGACAGATACGATGGATGGATTGATGCGTGTATGGGTGGATGATGGTATGAATAGGTGGATGGTGGGTGGATAAATGATGGATGGATGAATGGCTAGAAGGATGGATGACGTGGATCGGTGATAAGACGGTGGGTTTGGTGAATAAAGACGGAGAGACGGTAGGTTAAGCCGCCACAGGGCACCCCCCCATCCATCCCCTCAGCACATCGAGATGAAGAGGAGACTTCAAGCAAAGACAAAACTCAGCATGCGAACCCAGCCCTGAGCCTCACAGAGTGCTGATCTGATAAACTGGAGAAAAGAAAAAAAGTCAGGTTAGATCTCCGAGCGTACTTCTCCGTATGCTGGGTTTTGATGAGTTTCAGATGAGAATATTTAGAAATCACTCAGAGATTGACTTTAAGCATAGATTTGCAGTAGTTTCCAAACATCAGCCTCTGTAAATCTACAAGCGTCTGATAACGCCGTCTTTGGCCTCTGAGGACAGCAAAAAAGTGGAACTTCTTCAAAAAGATAAAATACCACCCTCTTTGTATTCAACATGGTTATATTTCCAGAAACTTCTCTGCGTGTCTTCGTCTCTGCAGACAGACGGACAAGACTGCGGAGGACGGCACTGAAGCGGAGACAGGCCCTTCTTCTGTTTCCTTTTTTTTTTTGTTTTCCTCCTTCTTCTTCTTCTTATGTCGTTTCAATCACACGTCGCCGCTTTCACAAAGGAGACGGGCGGCTGAGCTCCTCCAGCCTTTGCTGTTGCCTGAGATCGGAGGCTCATAAAGGAAGCGGGCCCTGACAGCGCCAGAGGCGGAGAACCATCCGGGGGCCTCCGCGCAGCCAGCACAGAAAACAGCACAGCAGCCGTCTTCACAAGGAAGGAGTTGTCCTTCACTGTGGCGCCAACGCTCCCAGGAGGGGGGTGTCCGGGGTGGGTGGGTGGGTGGGTGGGTGGGGTTGGGGTGGTGGTGGTGGTGGTGGTGGATGCAGCAAAGAGAGCCAGCCTCTTATTTACCATACACACAGGATCTCTCCCGGCCCTTAATGAGCCGGGATATTCAGCACCACAGAGGGGGCAGAAAGGGGCCCTGCCACGCGTTCACCCGAAAGATGCTGGATTAAATAATGATAATTAAGAAAATATTAATCAAAGGCCTGTTTGCCGGGCTGCTGCTGCTGTAATTGTGTTGAGGGAGCTGCTCTTCCAGCTTAGCCTTCAGGAGTTCTCATTTACACAGTCTGACTGAGGCCTACAGAGCTGCAGGCACACACACATGCACACACACACACACACACACACAATTAAATGTGGACTTACAACTCTATAATTAAACACCCTTTGGTCTCTGAGTATTTAGTCTGGTTGCAGATAAGAGTGACGCAATTTTAAAAAAAAGAAAGAAAAAGGTTTGAGAGATGTCGATTCTCAAAGTTGGAAGTTTTTGTTCAATGCGATGAATTAATGAGAAGCACAAACTAAAGCCTTCCCACTCTACAGTTGGTGTGTCTGGCGGGCCCACAGCAGCAGCTACACACAGCTGTACTGTGAAACTTTAATGGCACCGTTCGCCTCCAGCCCGGCAGTGGGCTTTACCCTCTCTAGGTTTCTGCTGCGGTGCTTCTCACGGCACACACAATGGGAACAACTGTTGGCGGGGAACGACCCTTTATTTTCAAACACCATTGCCAGACAATTGTAAATGATCAACGTTAAGACTGTAAGATTATCTATCAGATGATCCTTGTTTTTTTTTGGGGTTTGAAAACCAGGTATTATATAGTAATTACATTGGAGAATTCACCTTTTAGGAACTAGAGTGTTACCCATTTGACTCCAGTTGTTATGGTAATAGAAGGCACCCCATTTCCTTCCCAGCATGCTCTGTGTTTGACATTCATAGGGGTTAAGGTCCTCCGAATGATTAAGTGGCAACGTTTGGGACAGTAAATTAGACTGTTTCAATTGAGGAGAGAGATCCCCTTGGATTCGGTGGGGGTCCCGATAGGCAGGGTGTTGAACATAACAGCATGTTGTACATCCACATTAAAAAAAAAAATGATATGGATGGCAGTGCTCTCGTCTTTATGATGGCGGGACATTAATCTGTCATCCTGTAAATCTCTCACTCTCGCTGCTTGGCGATATACAGCCTTACGTCTTTGAGACGATCTTTTTTTTTATTGGCGATAAACACAGAGCATCACAAAGGGCTCATTTTGTCATCAATATTATTACAAAACGTTATAAATCCAACAGCTTGTTAAAATGTGAAAGGAGTTTAGCGGTTCGCGCCCTTTTTTCAGATGATTTCTTATAATTGTGTTTCCGTCACGCGGATGACGGCGGTATGAAGGCATTATTTTAGCACTCATTTTATTTAATTTGATTTCATTTTTTTTCCCTCTCTATACCGGTGTAGATTCCTCCCCAGCAGTACTAGTCCTTACTTAGCTTGTCTTTTGGGGGCATTTTTTTTTTTAGTGCTTATGCGAGTAGAAATGCCTTGTCAACACCGCGGCGGATGTGTTTTATCCTAAGAGACTACAGACTAAACAGCAGGAACACACTGCATAGGCTACGATTGTTTAGTATATGCAAATCACCGTTGCCGAAGGTAAAATTAACATTTTTAATTAAAATATTAGCGCCAAGCAAATACAGAAAAACACACTAATGATTAAATCATCTTCGTGAAACCTCGTACCTGGAAAAACGGAGATACATAATTGTTTTCATTATAAAGATATTTTTTTAAGCACAATAACATATAGCCTAGGCCTATAGTCCTAATGTTTTTATAAAAGAGCAACCCATAATAATGTCAAATATGTAGGAGAAATGCTAATGCATTAATCCAATTAATAGGCTAGCGTGTTTAAGATTGTTGAATTTGTTATATTTCCAAAAATGATATTTACGCCTTGAGCAAATAATTGTAAATAACATTAAAATGCAGCTAATTAATTAGTAAATAGAATGACAACATGAATCTTAATTTCATATTTAATTTTTTTTATTAGAAATTAAGAGGGTAGCGGACTACCCGCACGCAGCACGAAGCAGCAGGAAGAACAGACACGCTCCACACAGCGACCTACTCTATTAAACCTGTAGCGCCCTGCCGCCCTCTAGTGGCGGTCTGCGTGCATTGTAAACGACAGGGCATGGTCGTGTTGACAATTCGCAAAGAAAATAGCAATATCGTCAGTCTTTTCTACTTCAAATATAAGCTGCACTCTTTGCGTCTTGAAAAAACATCTAAAAACATCTCGTATATGTAACTTGGAATGTAACAGTGTCAACAGTGTCACAAGAAAACAAAGCATTTTTGTTCTTCCTCTATTGATATGAGTGATCCAGTTTGAGTAGTCTTCTAATCGTCTCCTCCACACAGGCTGAGCAGAGCTCTCTGATAGTCATCCTTGGTGTGTTCCTGCACAGATGACAAAGATGGTGTCAGATCAAAACCCAAAAATACAAGTATGGACTCACACATGTTGTTGGTATTCTGGAAACACTTCCTAGATCATTGCTCACACTCACAGCAATGGTCTTGTGCAGAGACTGTCCATATTGTAACTTGAAATCATTACGAATCTTCCTGAGGTCAACCTCACAGCGGGACACCATGATCCTGGTCAGGATCTTCTCCTTGGCTCCTTTACACTGAGGGGGGAGGGACGGACAACAGAACAGTATGGAGGATGAAGCAAGCACTTTGTGTTTAGTTCCTGCAGGAACTAAACACCCAAGCTTTATTTATTTAGGTGTTTTTTGGTATTTATTTATTTATTTATACATAATAATTTCCCAAAAGGTGTGGGGCTTAAAATAAAGCATTGGGGGGGGGGGGGGGGGGGGGAAGACACACTATTTACCTTCATTGCGTCGTTGAGTCTGCTGGCAAAGTACACCTGCTTGTTTTCTAGGCAGTCCACTGCAAGGGAGGCGGAGCACATTTACACAGAGATGTCATCGTGGTTGGAAACTGAAAACAAAAAAACGGATATGTGGATATGTGAGGTTGACGTACCTAGTGTGAGGAAGGACTTCTCCAGGTCACCTTTGACCTCCTTGCGGATGCTCTCCTGCATGTCGTAGGGGCTGTAGCTCTTGTACTTCTGGAACACTAACACACACACGCACACACACACACACACACACACACACAGATAAATATTGAACTATGGTGATCCATTCATTTTACAGTGTTTTTGCATCATAAAATAAGTATGGTGTAGGTCAGAAATACATACATTAGACAAAAAAACCAAGAGAAAAAGAGTTGCATACCTTTCTGTAGATGGGGCACACTTCTCTCAGAGAGGATGGATATCCAGCAAGCTACGTCGGTTCCTTTCCTCTTCACCCCAGCTTCATAAAGAGCCTGCAGACAAAATACAATTTAGATTCATAAAAGGAAAAGGAAGTGTTTCAAGTCTTCCAGACGCTTTACATATACATCAATATTGACAATTCGTGGTGTGTGGTGTGGTTGAAAATTGTGAAAATATGACATTTCAATTTTTAAAAATGTATTCATTTCAGGTATTCAAATTCCTGCCGTCTCCCTGCAGCATGTCATACGTACTCTGGCATCATCGTCGATCTTCTGGTAGTCCACAACGTTGGACGCGTCTGCCCTCTTGCCCTGCTCACAACACAAGACAGGTGGGCAGTCAGGTTAACTGTATACTCAATGACCGGGACTACGACCAGTCGGCTCCTAGCCGGGCTGCACACCGCCTCTCCTCACCTGCACCAGGGCCAGGAGCAGCTTGGCAAAGTTTCCAGATGTGTCGCCGGCGACATCCTTCTCCAACTCCTTCTTGAACACTGCACAGAGGATATGTGAGAGGAAATAAAGAAGAACAATGTTTAAGTGTGAAGGGATACGGGGCCCGATTGTGTGTTAAAAGGGCCCCTATTTTACCTGAGCCATTACAAGCCATTTCAAAAACTACCCTCTAGTGACATGGCAAGTGGGAGTGTCCACCCAGGTGTATGAGGGATAGAGCAGCCTACCCAGTGGACTGTACCAACAGGTAGGGTAAATCGATAGGGCCATTTAAGCTGAGGGGATTCTAGTGTCATAATCAAAAGTTTGAATCACAACTTTATGATGATCGTCGTAGTACTTACACTCCTTGTACATGCTCTTGATCTCCACAAGCTCTGTGTTGCTACGGGAACACACAATCTCAATGAGAGTCTCCTCGTCTGTGCCTAAGCCCTGGAGAGAAAAAAAGTCTTTCTTTAACATAACAGATGGAAAACTCTGTAGAATACTGTGTTCTGTCATGTTTAAGGACACAGAAAGCAGCGCCTCCTCCAGATATGGAAATAATTGCAGACAGAACAGTGTCTCCACACACACACACACACACACACACACACACACACACACACACACACACACACACACACACACACACACACACACACACACACACACACACACACACACACACACACACACACACGTCCATTATCATACCTAGTCTCATAATCTAAAGTCTGATGGCAGACGAGCTCAAATCTGGGTAAACGGGGCGTTTCACTTTCTTTCGCTTCATATTTGTTTTGACCAATCATGTTGCTGGAGGCGGGGATCTGTAAGCGCATAATTGGCGAACACAAACTCGGCCAGCAGTAGTAAACTGTAAAAAAGTGTCTGTAAAGGTTTCAAATCAACACTGTGTAGACTGGCAACTGTAAAAATACACTTAGGTAGAATATCTCTGTAACGAAACAGGAAACAAGGCCTAACTCCACCCCTAGCATTTCCTGGTCTCCGGCCCAGGCTCTGTGCCGTCTCCCCCCAGAAGTTCTGCTATAACATAGTAGGACTGCTGGATCCCAGATTATCGAATACCAAATAGTAAAATTGTTAAATGACTCCTCAACCACTAGAGGGCGGTGTGACCCTGTACCTCACACCCCAGGGGTGTGTGGGTGGGTGTGTGTGTGTGTGTTTACCTTGATGGATCCTTTGATTATGCTGGCATCATACTGCGCCGTGCTCTTCATCAGACCCAGGATCACTGTTTCCACAGAGCCAGAAAGAGCAGCTTTCAGCGCCGTGGTCATGTCCTAAAAATAGAGAACAACAGCCACCGATGAGGTCATTTGGAAGTGTGAACAATGCTGCACTGACGGACATTATCATTAAAAGTCAAGTTGTTGAGGGGATCCTTTCTGGGGAAAGGGTTAGGGGTTTCTCCCTTGATTGGAGTTTTTCCTTGCCCTTTGGGGTTGCTAGGGTTAGGGGAGTGTCATTACATATGGCCCGTGAAGCCCTTTGAGACTGTAACTGTGATTAAGGGATATACAAATAAAATGGAATTGAATTGCAGGCGAGGCTGGTCTCATACAGGCTGTGGTCCGCTGTACCTTCTTGGCTCTCTTCTCGTAGGCGAAGGCAATCTCTCTCCTCTGGGTGTAGGTTCTCTTGGTCAGGATGTCAATGATGGTGTGCTCATCCACTCCTATAGTGTCAAGAAAAAGAGAAGTCCTCGGATTACAAAAGTTAAGACGAGGCTCTGAGATGAACATCAATCGTTTTCCATGATTAACGACATGTACTCAGACACATAAATACTGGGATTATGAGGTAAAATGAACGATAAGCATCGGGTGGTATGCCTCTAAGCTGAGTGACTCAAGTTGAATGACTCATGTTGACATAACAGTACGTCCCCCCCCCCCCCCTTTTTACCCTTGGTCTTGATGGCAGTCTCTATTCTGGCAGCATCCGTCTCGGGGTCAAAGTCCTTGGCAGGCAGCAGAGTAGGATAGGTTGGATCCACGGTCTGAAGGAAAGCAAAGCGTATTATTATAATAACATTAGAAGTGTGGTTGAAGCTGAACCATAAAACAGGAAGTGTTTTTGTTATGTTGGTCATTGTTGTGGAGACCATGATATATATATATATATAAGCTACTGTATTCGTTATGTGCCATTACCGCTGCATTTAGGGTCAGCTGAGTCAGAAAATCTGATACCATCGCCATTTTGATAGTCCTGTAAAAAAAAGAAAAGAAAAAAGAGTGGAGTTACTAACAGGCCTAACTCGAATCTCGTGATGGTGTATCATCATGTATAGCCTTTCGAGTTAGATCTATATTCAATATGGAACTGTTTCAGCAGGGGTTCTCAGAGGCTCCGTTTGTCCTTTGTGCTGAGCATGTCACATTCCCTCCGAGCCCCTGAAGCACTTGGAACATGAAGTCAAGTTTACCGGGAGTTCACGCAGGGAGAGAGTGAGTCATGAGGCTGCTGCCATTTCACCACAAGAACAACTTGAAACTTTGTTTCATAGCTCTACTCACAAGGAATCCAGCAGTGGGATTAAAAACACAATGCTCAATCATCACATCAGACTATTTACTGTCAGGGGGCTGTGAGGGAACCACACAATCCATCACTGGGATCATTAAAGGCCCGCCAGATGATGACATAAGTATAGTCCCACACAAACTCAAGCGTTGCTCTGGAAACACCCAAAACAAACAAAAGGGGAGCCCAAGGGTTTAGTCAAGTTGTTTGCAGTCCTACTGTACACAACCTTACTGGACAACTGTCTATAAACAATCAGAGCATGCCCTTGGAAGATAACACAGGGGTGTGGGTGTCACCTCATTTATCATTTGACACACCCAGCTGTAATTCTAACAATACAGGCACTCATGAATGAATGGAGGCAATGTGGATCACCCCGTGGGGCCATCACATGTAATACACAGCCCAACTGTCATAACTATTTGTACTAATTTTAACTACCATACATAGCAGAGGTTATCATGAATGGGAAGCGTACCTGTGTGTTGTCCGACTTGAGATGTGAAGCAGCAGTACAGTCCTGGTTCTTCAGTGAACTGGGTGTGGTGGTTAAATACCATCAGGGGTGCACACTCTGCAGACTGGGATGTGGCTTACTAGTTCTCCTCCTCTTCCTCCTCCTCTGCCCAGATGCCGCCCACTTCAGTGCTCCCATGTGCCAGGCATTGTTGAGACCCCACCCTGTTCTACTAGCCAGGCCCGGCAGACCGTGTCTCTATGAATGGTTAACCAATACTCTGGCATTTAGTCACTGTGATTAATGCAGTATGCTTGATTTGTACTGAATGGAAGGAAAAACAGACTGACATATAGCCAGAGCTAGCAAGTGAGCTAGTAGCATGACGACACGTAGATACACGCTTCCCCAACAGAGCAAACACACATTAGACAAGTTTGTTTTAACATCGTAGATGTACGTGTACTAATAACACGAGGCTTGACTGGATTCACCAGTGAGGTGGTTCCTTCACATTGCATGCTAGTTCTTATCATACATCTCTCAACACTCGGTAAAGTCACATACCCAGAATGCCAGTCAGCACGTGAACCTAATAACATTACGCTACATAATAGTTGTGACGGCAGCCATGCAACATAATCCACAAACATGCTAAGACATGGTCTGCAACTTTGAGTGGAACAAGTGTTTTAGGAGAGAAACAATAAAAAAAAGACAGTCGATGCAGACCTTTTCTCTAAACTTATTTATTATTGCCGTTTTCAATAACAAAAATATAGAAAACTATAAAAATAAAAGCTATACAAGGTACATCATATACAAATGAGTCAAAGTAGTTTTTTCCCAGAATATTCTTTTGTGTTGGGGTTGTGAACAAAGCCTTCAAGTGTTTTTTGAGTTAGCTTTTTTACGTCTTCTCTTCTTGTTCTTTGCTGCACTGTTGGTTTTGGCCGGGCTCGGGCCTGAGTTCCTGGTTCTGCTGTTGGTGGACTGGCTCGGCCCACGGTTCCCCTTCCTTGTCTGTTAGAATAGATGTGTTGGGGGGGGCGGATTACACAATGGCTGCTGACAAGAGTGGTATTGCAGGTCATGTTCTAGATTCTTCTGAGTGAGGTGAGTAAGAGAAAAATCCTAGGAATTTTTATTATTATTCTGAACTAAGTAAGTAAGTAACAGTTTAAAGAAGAATAATAATAGTATGCATTGTGAGCTGGGCGTGACGGAAAAAACAAATGGCGTGGGACTTTGGTACAAACCAGTCTCAGACCATCTGATGACATTATGCTCAGGGTGTTTTTGCAAAAGAGTGGGGGCCAACAGACAACAGAGGGGTGAGTGAGCCTGCCTGTCATGTAAATGAGAATGGATGTGTACTTTGTGGTCGCAGTAGCATCTAATACAGTCAAAAGGAAAAGTGCGCGGGCTGACGGGTACCGTGACTTCTCTCGGTGGGAAGGTGCAGGGCACGCGCCAGTGTGCCCTGTGGAAGGGCAGCACCACGGCGGGGTCCACGGGCAGCCAGGGAGCGGGGCCCGGGCTGGGCTGGGGCAGGGAGCCGTGGACCTGCTGCAGGTCGTACGTGCCCCTCGTCACCTTCTCGCTGGGCCCCGCTTTGTAGATGGTCACGAAGGGCTCCCCGGCCTTGTGTCTGATCAAGTAGCGGCCCCCCTCCAGCCTGCATAAGGGTCGGTATGTATCAGTCAACGAGCTCTGGTTCCATCCAAAAAATATTCAATAAAACCACACAGTAGCACGCAGCAGTACTGAGCTTGCTTGGGGTTTCTTCCTGCTAATGGAATGCTGAGAGGTACAATGGAAGGAATGCAGCCGGGACCCTGGACCCATTCTGAAGGGTTTGACTGTGTAACTCAACCCAAGACAAACAAGAAGACGGGCTGGCAGCATATTTTAGCTTCTGGCTGTGGTTCGTCTCAGTGGAATGAGGCATGTTGAAACTATGATCAAATAAAATTAATAAATTATATAATAATATATGTATTTTTTTTCTTCTATCTTTTATATAATCCATTCACATCCATCTATTTATCCATCTGCTGTAACGTCACAGTACAACCAGAGATTGAAAGTAACGTGGTCGTGTCTCAGGTACAACGTGGGAGGTCCTTACCCGGTGAGTTTCTTCAGCATGTGATGCAGTATGTTGAGGGACTTTGAGGGCCTGTTGAAGGAAGACGCTGACGTCAGTTTAGGGGGCGCCGCCTGATCCACATCATCCGCTTATTCACACGCCCGTGCAAATTGTTGACGGGGACTTGTTAACGGATTCTGATGACGACGTGCACCTGCTTCACACATTTGCTATGCGGCTTCATTCACCGCATACACACAGAGGCGTGAGGAGGCTGACAACGGCGGGGTTAAAGGGCTACTTACCTAAAATCACAAGAGAGCTTCTGCTGCCAGTCCTCTGACAGCATGCGGAGCAGGGCCACTTTGGACGTGTGTGCGTTGATATGTGCTATGGAGAGAGGGTAAGAGTGGGAGAGAGGAGAGAGAGAGAGAAAGGGTAAGAGTGGGAGAGAGGAGAGAGAGAGAGAGAGAGAGGAGAGAGAGAGAGAGAGAGAGAGAGAGAGAGAGAGAGAGGGGAGAAAGAGAGAGAAACAGAGAGAGAGAGAGACAAGAGGACAGAGAGGGGAGAGAGAGACAGAGAGAGAGACAAGAAGACAGAGAGGGGGGAGAGAGAGAGAGAGCGACAAGAAGACAGAGAGGGGAGAGGGGAGAGAGAGACAGAGAGAGTGACAAGAAGACAGAGAGGGGAGAGAGAGAGAGACAAGAAGACAGAGAAGGGAGAGAGAGAGAGACAAGAAGACAGAGAAGGGAGAGAGAGAGACAAGAAGACAGAGAGGGGAGAGAGAGACAAGAAGACAGAGAGGGGAGAGGGGAGAGAGACAGAGAGAGAGACAAGAAGACAGAGAGGGGAGAGAGAGAGAGAGACAAGAAGACAGAAGGGAGAGAGA
>OOFB01004018.1:17185-34701 GCA_900323305.1 Trachyrincus murrayi
ACATGTGTGTGCGTGCGTGCACACACACACACACACACACACACACACACACACACACACACACTTGCATGCACATAAAAGCACATGCAGTCTGCTGTTTGTCAGTGACCATTTACGGGCGAGGAGTCTTACTTGGCAGAGTGAGAACAGTCTAGATCTTCAGTCTAGATATTCTCCTCTGATTATCAGCTCTGCCCAGAGTGCTATAGGCCTACATTACTTGGCAACACGGTGGCAACACATTTTGGCATCCCAGTTCAGTTTATGTCTCAGACACGTCTATGCATGCCTTATGCAAAAATAATTAAAAAATGAGAAATTACCAAATGGGAATCAGTTCGAACTGTTAACACAATTATAATTTACCAATTTCAATGTGTCAAATTAAATATTGAAACCTTTTTTATCAAAACATTTTCAACTTAATTAATGCTACATAATCTGCACAGCCTTGTTATGTTGTTGAATTGTTTTTTTTTGTAACATGTAAGGTTTGTAAATCATGCTAAATACATAAATTAACTAATGTTAATGAATACAATTTCACAGGAAGTTGTTTGCTGACATCTTGTAAAGCTGGTATTTGCTGCCCCCTGCTGTTTATATATTAGTTATCTCTTAATAACAGGCTGGAATACGTAAAAGCATGAAAGAGTAAGGGATCCATATTTGTTAGTTTAACCCGTGACTTTGTAAGTTGGTCTCTGGAACTTCACTCTAACAAACAATGAATTATTAAAGATGAAAACTGAGACAAATCAAAATAATATAAATTATTCATGATTTTAAAGGTGCAATGTGTACTTTTGACATGATTGACAAGAGATTAGAATACGGACGCTGCAGTAATGGCAATCGCCTCTTGAGGTACAAAGTGGTATTGCTAGACAGTACGGGCCGAACTTAAGTAAATATCTCTGCAACACAATACATAGACGTCTTTGAAATAACATCAAAACTGTTATTTCTTCACATTCTGTTGATAATTGTAGTTCATTTTTTAATGTTTAAAATTAAAAATCTTACACATTGCACCTTTAAATTAGTCAAAATGAGAGCCTTTTTACTTTTTAATAAAAGTAGGCTAAGTCAGTCAATCGTTCAAGCAATAGCATGAACACACACCGCGTTGTGTGGAAATGCTGAGGTTCTGTCTACCAGCCTCTGCGGCCCGCAGTTTGCTAAGTCATGTTGACAAAGACTATATGCAGGGCCGTTTATAGCTTTTTGGGGGCCCTATGCAAAATGTTGTTTGGGGTATATTCGAATAGTTATGCTAATCACCTAAACCGTTCAAATCCAGCGTTGTCTTGTCATGTGCAAGACAACATAGCTTCACATAGCCGACTGGCTATGTGAAGCCTGTGTGAGCATGTGCCCCCAGCATTATTAAATAAACAGATTATTACTAAGGCTTTTATTACAACTAACTAATGATATCAGCTATGAAAGCACTTGGTTACAGTTAGCATATAGCAGGCTAACAGGTCATCAGTTAGTTTAGTGTGTGCTGCCATTACCACTCAAGAAACATAATCTCATTTGAGAGGAAAAACACTGAAGCTGCTACTTGCTAAAAGCGTGGATGTATATGACTAAAAGACACAATAACAGCAGAACGCTTTAAGAGTACGTCATCACTGACAACCTCACTGATTAAAGGTTATCGCACTCTTAAAGGCCGTGAACCTTAGTAAGTAACGTGAACAAATTATGACGTGTACAACCGAAGGTTTTAGTTTATCAAAAAGATAAACACGTATACATAAACATGTAGTGCCCCCCGCCCCCTCCAGACATCACACGCACACACGCACAATAATATTAATAAGATATAACGGAACAAGTTATGAATTAAAATAATTTACATTGTGCTGGTTGCTGACTCTTTGGTTTTGACAAATTTAAGGGGTCTTTAGGACGCTCTGCGTTCTACCTCCCTGGGGTTATTGCGTATGTCCCTTCCTACTTTCTATGTGTCTCTCCCATTTAGCCCACAATTCTTTACCTATTGTTGAGGTTCCTCTGATTATATAAGTAAGTTGCTCCATCTGTTTCATTTGTTCTACAAGGTTCCTATGGGACTTGAATTATGGAGCCAAAAAACTCCCATTATAACACAGGTAGTTCCGACCGAGCAACCTGATTGGTCAACTGCATCTTTAGAACGTGATCAAATGAGCATGACAGCACACCTAGCCATGCTTAAATGAACAATTCCTCATCATTGCACTTCAGTGATGCGGTTAATAATGACGGTAAAGCACACCCTCTTGTGTAATACTACTTAATTGGAACATTACCAAGCAGAAGAAAATCTGGACTAATATATACATCTAAACACAATACACATAATGTCTTTTTAATGTTATTGAGTACACGCAAGTCCGACTGTATATGTTTGTGACAGTTTCCCCATGCCACATGCCATCTACAATGGCTTTCAGGGCTTCTCCACTGGCAGGACACAGGCAGATGTTGGTTGAACCGGTTTATTGTAGAGTTTGCAAATAGTTTGAACAGACAGAGCAGCTGGTACATGCTGACATACTAGCACCCCTCCTGACTGTGTGTGGTGGTGGCTGGTCTAACCTGTGGGCCTTGATTGGCCAATGCACCACAGGTGTGCAGCCTCACCCAGCCCCAGAGTCTAATCAGTCTGACTCAGACCAGGTGAGGCTGCTTAAACCAGCCACCAACAACACACACTCCACATATCCCCAACACCAAATTGAGGCTGGGGAAAATCCCCAGCCGAAACCTACTACCACACACTCGTGACTTTGTAACCACACACTCCACAATGTTAAACGTGAAGGTTTATTCCAGAACTCTTAGTAAAACATCCTCATACTATATAGGTCCAGCGCTAAACTGAATACACGACGCACCTTAGTGATGTCATCAATAGTCACCTGTGGTCTTTATATGGCTGAACGTAAAACACCACATCTCCGCTTTTAAGAATCAATGGGTGCTCTTACTTTAAACTTAAGCGATATACTGTAAACTTACACATTTCTCTTTTCATTTACACTATACTGTATGACTATTAAACATTTCTATAAACAATATTCCACACATCTACAGCATTTAGAAAACAATTTTCTTTCTCTCTTTTCTATTTTTCATCTTCAGTCATTATTTTTCATCTTTTCCAGTCATTCTGTCTGTCATTCTTTTTATTTTATAAATAAGTCCAACCTAGATGGGTTCACCACGGCTCTCGATCTGGGGTTTGCTACTGTTCACCACCACTGCTCTGCTCCGACTTTGCCTGCATGGGGATGAGATTATGGCGGTTGCGTCTCACTGTCCCATGAGGTCCATCCACATGATACGAACGCGGTGTGTGGTGTGGTTGCCAATCACCGTTCCAGGTGCTCTCTGGTCGGTCACCCATACTTGCTGTCCTGGTGGGAGCTGATTTTTGAAATTGTTACATACTGTTCTGCTGAAGGGTCAAAGGGTCTGAGGGCATCAATGGCTTGGCTGATCTGACACACTGCCTGCTGTTGCTCATACAGTCTCTCCAGCATGTAAAACACAGAATTCCATCGTGTCTCTACTGCTTGAACGAGTCTGTGCTCTGGCAACTGTAACTGACTGTGTACCTCTGTCAGCTTGCCAGTAGCTTTGGTGCGATGGTGAAAGAAACTGACAATGGCACCACATTTCTCCAGGATGGACTCCAAACTTGTGACAGCCTTAATGGAGTCTTTGACAAGAAGGTTTAAAGTGTGTGAAAAACATGGAATGTGTTTGCAGTGGGTTTTGCAAACAGCTGACACCATATTAGCTCCATTGTAATCAATCATTGTAAACTGTAATCACAGCATGGACCTTGTTAGTGAGGCTCCAGTCACCAATTATTCTGGTGAGAAGTGAAGATATATTGTCTGCTGAGTGCGGTCCAACATGGACTGTACATGGACTGTCTCAAGAGTGCAAGCATACATTTGCCAATTCTGATCAATAAAATGGCATGTGACAATCAAGTAAGCTTTGGTTGTTCTTGCTGTCCACATATCAGTGGTGAGAACCACATTGCTGGCAGATTCTAGGGATGCTTTTAAGTTTGTTTTGACTTGCTCATATTGCGTTGAAATGTGACCAGACATCAAGGATTTTCTACCTGGGATTTTGTATCTGGAATCAAGCACCTTCACAAACTGACAGAAACCGGCATCTTCAACAATTGTCGCGTCTGTGTTCCATGTATTTCTCCAGATAATACTCCAGATTGTATCGGTTGACAAAGGACTTCCAGCTACCAGACTGTTTCAATCGTGTGCCGCTGCAGAGCTCCAGGCTCGGGCCCACGTGGAAAATCCTGTGTGTTAAGGTGGAAAATCACGTGTGTTTATTGTGCTTCCTTATCAATAAATAACGTTTACATGCCACTATTATATTGCGCAGTGTATTGTTTTATTGCGCTTATCATTAATAAATAAGTGTATTATATGTACCAGTGTCAAGCTAGCATAAATAACAAATTCTACTTCCGGTCTGAAATGGACTAAATTCTTAAAAATAAAAGTCCCCATAACAAACTTTTTTTATATAAACCCCAGTCATCAGCCTATGGGTCAGTTTAATTATAATTGATGTATATTATATGTACATAATATCAATACATATTTTTATTTTATATAAACTCCAGTCATCAGCCTATGGGTCAAATGCATAGGTCTGATTAAAAAAAGACTTGGTTACACTTCATATACCAAATGATAAAACAAGGTCTCTTCTTGCATATACAAGTCATTTTGAACCCATAGTAGGGTGCCTGTGGTGGCTTTTTCCCTGTGCTGTCAAGCCAGCAGAATTAAGGACCTTTCCCTGTTATAGCCTATGGGCCAAATTCATAGGTCTGATAAAAGGGCAATACATTATTAAGTAGTAAGAGAGACTGGAAATGGGGGAGGTTGTGTGTTTATTGAACAAACGTTGAGATACATGGAGATAGCTAAAGGAAAGGAGCTGGAATATATTGTTGTAGAAATATGGACAAATAATAAGTGTAAAGATAGTGAATTTCTATAACCCATGTCAACGACTAACAGAATCATTGAGTTATGTCGAAGGACAGGAGGGAAGGAAAGCAGTGTAGTGTGGTGATTTCAATGCCCATAGTACATTATGGGGAGTCATAAACGATAGAAGAAGCTAAAAGAAAGTATTGGAGGGATTTTTGTGGGACAATAGAAAACGATATGCCTGTTGGAGAGGTTTGGGGAATAATGAGGAAAATTAGTGGAATTAAAAAAGAATGGGGATACCCAGTGTTGACTGATGGAGTATCAAAAGCAGTAAAAGAAGAAGAGAAAGCTGACATGCTTGTGAACAGCTGTGTTACTTACTTAACACAGCTGAGAAACGTGTCAGAAGAAGGGAAAGTGGGGAGGGATAGAACATTGGAGGCATTTCAGGAGAAGCTGGAAGAGAAAGAAGAGAGGGAAGATACTTTGGTCGTACCATTCACATTGGCAGAATTAAAACTTAATTAAAGACTTAGACTCTGCGTCGGCTATGTATCATAACGTATGTCCTAAATCATGGAAAGAAGCAGTGGTGGTGCAAATACAGAAGCGAAAAAAAAAAGCGAAAAGTAATTACAGACCAATAGCCTTAACATTTCACATGGGAAAGATGATAGCAGACAGACCTACTTATTATTTAGAAAGCAATAAACTCATTTCACAGTATCAAAGTGGTTTTCGGGAAGGAAGGGGCAGAATGGATCCAGTGATATGCCTTGAAACTGAAATAAGGAAGGCCCAGGTGAATAAAGAGTCAGTTTTTCTTTGATATTGAGAAGGCCTACGACATGATGTGGAGAGAAGGGCTGTTAATCAAACTTGATAAGCTTGGTGTTGGAGGAAGAATGTTCAATTGGGTGAAATATTTTCTTGTTGGAAGACAGATTATAAAAGTAGGTAAAAGTATCAGCAACATACCACATTGAGAATGGCACACCCCAGGGGAGTGTGATAAGTCCATTGTTATTTTCCATTATGATTCCCGATGTATATACAAATGTAGGGGTGGACATTGGGAGATCTCTTTTTGTGGATGACGGCACTTTATGGAAGAGAGGGCGAAATGTTGAGCATATTGTAGCCAAGTCGCAAGAGGCAATAAATGGAGTTGAAGAGTCGGTGAGATGGGGATTTAGATTCTCAGTAGGAAAGACCCAAAGTTTATTCTTTAGATAAAACTGAAATGATATGGAAGAGAGCTGGAACGGGTGACGTCATTTAAATTCTCGTCGTTTGACTCAAGGCTGACTTGGAAGGAACACATTAATAAGATAATCACTGAATGTAAAACAATTATTATTGTTATGTTATGAGATGTGTGTCTGGGACTGAGTGGGGAGCTGATAGATGTGCACTGCAAACCATTTATATTTGCCTCATGAGATCAACATTGGACTATGGAAGTGTGGCATATGGATCAGCAGCAAACACCACACTTAAAAAAACTGGATGTCATTCAAGCCCAGGCCTTGAGGATCTGCGGTGGTGCATATACAACAAGCCCAGTGTCAGCCATGCAGGTAGCGGTGGGGGAAATGCCTTTAGAATACAGAAGGAAATAGGGAATTTAGAAGGGCATAGTGATGAGCACTAGAACCGAGTTGGGAGAAAGAGAAACAAATGACAAAAACTTTTGGATGGGTGTGGGAAAAGGAGGCGTCAGAAATGGGGGTGTTAGGGGAAAAATATAGCCCAACAGTTGTATATCCTGCTGTACCACCATGGCTTCTACCATTTTCTGAGGTAGACCTCGAATTACTTGATGCTGCTAAAGATAGGAAGGGGATAATAGATAATGCCGTTGTGGACTCATACCAAATCCAGATATTATGGATTCCTTAATGTATTTACGGGTGGAGAGAGGAAGAAAGTGGAAAGGTAGGGTCAGCATTTGTTGTACCAGAATTTAATTTTGAAATGAAAAAAAGAATAAGCAGTAATCTAACAGTATATAGCCTACAGGGGAGATGGTGACCATATGCCTAGCGTAACAGTGGCTAGAGGAAGTTAGACCGCTTCATACTTTGATATGTTCAGATTCATGTGCAGTGTTGAAGAGTCTACGGTCTCATAAGTCAATCTGGCAAGATCTGTTGCAATTTTACAATCGCTGTTCAGAATCCAGATGATGGGGATAGAAATGAAAGAGCTGAGAAATGTGTAACCGATGCCACCAAATGAGATCAGATTGCTGTAAACATAGACTTCAGTAAAGCAGAAGCCAAAAGTCTAATGAAGAGAAAGAATAAAAGCAAATAGAGCAAGTGGGATGAGGAAGTTAAGGGACGACATTTGTATAACATCCAAAAGGCGGTTGGAAAGACAAGGAATGTAGGGCGGTGCAGGAAGGCGGACACGGCAAGGATGAGAATGGGCATACAAGATTAAAAAGTACATTATTTATGTTAAAGAAGCATCCGAACAGGAGGTGTGATCAGGGTCAGCTGACAGAAACAGTAGAATATGTTGTGGCAGTTTCCCCCTGCCACATGCCATCTGCTAAGACTTTCCCGGGCTTCTCCCACAGCAGGACACAGGCAGTTGATGAGTAAACCGGTTTATTGTTAGTTTGTGGTAGTCTGAACAACAGAGCAGGTGGTACATGCTGGAGCTCCTCCTGAGTGTGTTTGCTGGTGGCTGGTTTAACCTGTGGGCCTGATTGGCCAATGCCCCACAGGTGTGCAGCCTCACCCAGTCCCAGAGTCTAATCAGTCTAACTCCGACCAGGTGAGGCTGCTTAAACCAGCCACCAACAACACACACTCCACACATGTATTGTTGGAATGTTCAGAATATAGAGAACAGAAAGCAATATTAAAAGAAGCACTGAGAAGTAAAGGGGTACAAATGGGTTTAAAAGAAATATTTGGAAAACCATTAGGGGATGAGTGCTTTAATTTAGTTTTTCAGTTTCTAAAGATAACAAAATTTATCCAGAAACCAGCTGCTACATCAGGCTTCTGTCTCGCTAGCTGCAGCACATGAATCGGTGGGGGCGACAACAGAATAGCGATCACTTTTCAGTAATGTGTAGTAAATGAAATGACTAGTTAGTGAAATCAAGTCCTGTGCAAACAGAATGGGCAATTTTGTCTTGTGGCCATCCACAATGACATGAATCCATTTGAACAAACATAATGGCTGACACACAGACATGTCAATCATGGCTTTTTTCCCCTGAATAATAACGAGCAACTTCGGGTCAAATAAATATCAGTTTCCATCAGATTATTTGTACTTTCCCGAATAACGTATTCGGATTCGGGTACATCCCTAATGTGTATGTGGTTGATGCATGGGTAATGTAATCATTCTTATAAACATAAGAAGGAATGAGTGAAAGACGATTCACATATGTAAACTATAGGTTAACTTGGTCTTGGAAAGGATCTGTGTTGTCAGAATATGCAATTGGAAAAGTCGAGTTATGATGCTTCAAATGTGCTCTCAGGGTTCATAGGTCATTAGCTCAGTTAGAGGTCCACTGACATCTCTCAAACTCACTCTATAAGATGATACCTTTCCAACAATGTATTTGGTTTTGTTTTAGAATGATCCAATTTAGATTGTCAGTGTTCTTCAAATCAACAGCTGACACACCACTGCAATGGGAGTGCTTGGTTTATTTTACCTTGTCATAGAACAAAACCAAATACATTGTAGAATCCAGTGTTTTGCAGTCAAACGCGTCTTAAAAGTAATATTTGAATTGAATTTTGCAAAAAATCAGTTTCACCGCCTGAACTACTTTGGATTATAGCGAGCAACAAATGCAGTCATATCGTGAGTTTTGAGATATCTTCCACTCGATGTTCGATGAATGGTGAAATAATAGGCAGGAGGCAGAGTGCTACATTCAGATGGAGTCTACGTGTGCTAAGCGTTAAGCTAAGAAAGTCTACAGTAGTCTACAGTACAGTAAACAATCTAGACAGATAGTTGATTGGCTATCTGTCTCAGACAGTCTGAGACAGATAGCCAATCAGAGTTGATTGGTAGTAGGGATAGCCCCACTTGTCATCAAATTCAAGTAATCTACATCAAATACACTAACACTCTGAGTATGTGTATTCAGTATTTCCCCACGTACAATACACATTGCATTGTTAGACTGCGGACACAAATCGGGAGAACGCGGTCTGAAGCAGGCAGCAAGGTAGGGACCAATAAACATGAACGAAAATCCTAACACAAATGATATGCAATTTAGGAAGATGCTATATTCATAGATAATACATTATAGCAGATACAAATCTTTGAGAATTAATAATATAATTTGTTTGCACAGTTCTTTCTGGTGACACCAGGTGGGGCTATGCCCAGTCGCCACTATATATGTGTCATTTTCTGTCCTATATATTTCCCCCCTGGGATACTTGATAAAGGATGGATAAAAAGAGGACATGTGCGTTATTTTGTACTTGAAAGACGGATTGATGCAATACCTCATTTGCTTTCAACAGACACAATAGTGTTTTGCACAATGAAGCATTAAATCAGCAAGCAAAACCCATAGTTGTTAAATCCCCCAGTCAGCAAATCAATGGATTCGCTTTTGTCTTTCAGTGGGCTGGTTCTCTTCAGACTTTGTCCATTCTGGTGATGAGGTGTGGTATTCAACCAGGCCATATACTCTAGTCTATACTCTCTTTATGTGCTCTTCCTTCCTTCACAGGGCCATTGTGTCACCTCGGCTTAGATAAGCAGTCCATGTGTGCTTCCTGGAGGATTTACAAGCGGTGTGGTATTCATCAAATTCACAAAGTCTTTAAAACACAGGCACAGACAGAACTGTACACACAAACAGACAGACAGACACACACACACACACATGCACACACACAGCCATCATTTGGAGCCATGAGAATGTTCTCTTTCAGAGCGTCTTACTGATAGGTTACAATACTGATGAGCCCAACACACAGAGACCAAACCATTTGAAAAGTCTATCTTTTATTAGGGTCTATTCAAAAGCACATGTATTTTCTTCTTGGCAATCTATTTAGTCAAACCTCACCTCTATTTAAAAATAAATAAAACCTTTTTCATAACCTGAGCGTATTTGCTCTCTGAAAAAGTTTATCTTGAAAAGCTGGATTTCGCAAAATCGTTGATTTTGCAATTCCCAACATTTCTCTTTGAAGCACTATTATGCAACTTTTTACATGCCTGAGTTCGCTTTAGTTCTGTTTGTTATTTTTTACCTGAGCCCATTCCTGATTTTTTTTTTTGTTTGGGTACATTTCAAATATCATAGTGTGCGTGGACCTACATTGGTGGTTGAGCCATGTTATGCTGGGGTTCCCCTAGACCAAGAGTAAAAGCACATTCATGATCATCATAATTATGCAGCAGTCATAGGTTAGATCTGTGAATGCTGTTATTATTATTTTATTAATTGTATTCAAATTTTTTCTGTGAAGGATCTGAGACTGTATGACCAGTATCCTCACACACCAGCTGCTCCGCTTGCCATATAGACCGACTGCAATCAAAGTCTATTTCAACAAATTCCTGTTTTACTCCATTTCATTTGAGCCATATTGGCTGTATATATATATATATATATATATATATCAGCCTGCGGTCTGCAGAGGGTAACTGAAGCGACTCAGAGGTAAGTGTCGTGCTGTGAGCAGGGCCTGGGGATGGGGCGACCAGCAGCAGCTGTGGCCCCGTGCAGAACAATCATTTCCTCTTGCTCTCTAGGCCCTCAGTGGGCCTGTGGTTCCCCCGTCTGCCCACGTGCGCATGTGAGCAGACAGACTTACACGTGTGCGCACACACACACACACACACACACACACACACATACGCAAGCATGTTCACACAAACATGCACACACACACACACACACACAAATGGGGTCACACACATACAGAGACACTAGGGCGAGTACATCATCAAATAAACGTTTCCCTTTGTTGCTAGAAGAAAATGACTCAATTTCTTCCTGATGTAGGGCTACATTTAGTCATTGTACTGCTTTTGTTCTGTGTCGCAGCGCACTTAATCAGTATTTTATCAGCGGAGTAACAGTGCCCCCTCCTGGCTATTATATTACATTACATTATTATGACACATGGCAAAAGAGACTATATTGATATTCATTCCTATATGAAATATATAATACTCAGACAAATGAGACTTATTGATTTATGAATTGATATACAGGAACAAAATAGTCCTATTGAGTATCAGGCCTGTAGCTTAGTATTGATTTGGATTCCATTCCATAATGCTAATACCCACGTCGTTTGAATCATGGCTGTACCGTTTATTGTATTGAGCTGCATGTTATGATTTATTATACAAGAGTTTGATTTATGAAAGAAAGCTGATAAACAAGGGATTTGACGGGACATGCACACATTATATCAATTCTGTCAGCAGCTCTGCACGCCTCACTTCCAGCCAGAGATTCAGTAACCTTGCTACTCAGAAGGGATTATAAGATTTGTTGTGTGTGTGTGTGTGTGTGTGTGTGTATGTATGTGTGTATCTGTGTCAAGCCCTTGATCTCCTAATTCAGGAGCCAATCAGGAGTCTGTTCACTTCCACCAGTCTGATACCCTTACCCTTGTAATTAGGAGCTGAGGCACCACAACTCACACTCTCACACTCTCACTCTCTCTCTCTCTCTCTCTCTCTCTCACCATCTCATTCCTGGACTCCATGGACGGGTGCGCTTAAACATACACATGCTTTGTGAATATACACACTTAAACTAACTGAAAAAATTTAAAAATACATAAGGAAATAAAAATGTCCTCGGATGGAAAATGTATTGTTTCATCATTTACCAATGAAAATCCCTCATGCATTCCAAATGTACAGAAATATGAAACAAAATCCCTCCCCCCCGCCCCTTCTTCCCAACACACACACAAACACACAATATGTGCACTGGTGGCTATGTGAGATGTAGGAGGATTATCAGGGATCTTAGATATTAATGTGAAGGCACCCGCTTCGAACGTTATCACTCGATTAATTGGACGTTATCAGTGGTTATCAGCCCCATAGCTATGGTCAGAAGGTGCCTACTCTACCTACCAGTAGGTTCAGAGGGCCGTTATCATGGATTCGTATGGTTGATCACTGATACTAATACGAGAGGAGTCCAGATCCAGTACGTAAGAAAAATCTGGCCGCTTGGGCAGAAGCCCCAGCATCAGCTTTGCAGCTTTTTGTGGTTGCTATGGACGCTGCTATCGCTGAAACCACGTAGCTTGCATGTTGTTTGAACCATTGACTTTGCGTTGTGTCGTTATCTGAGCTGTCATGTTATGTGTCATTTTATGTAACTGTTTGATGATGTTCTTTCAATAAAAACATAGATTTTACAATGACATATTTCTTCTTCTTCTTTGGATTTCCGACAGACTGGCGCAATGCTGCCAATGCTAGCCAATGCCTAGTCACCCTCTGGTAAGCCGACATGATTTTGTGGGGCAACCCAGAAGTTATGTTTGCCATTGCTTCACCAAAAAGTTCAGTCTAAAGGTTAATTTTAGACATACATTTTGTTTAACTAGATAATCATGACAAATTAAGGTTTTGAAGCCTGAATGCAATCAATAAAGTAAAAGGCAGACGAAAAAGATTTGCAAGACTACTAAATCAAATTATCAACACGGGGGTCGTAGCCCTACAGGAAGTGGTGTAATTAACCGGTTGACCTAGGGGTCAAGGACACTTGGGAGCGAGCTAGAGACCTGGTGTCTCTTTTATATGAAAGAGGGCCTCAAGGACATTCAAGATTATCAATTTGGAGGCTCTAACCCCACAGGAAGTGATGCAATTTGTATTTGACCTCTAACCAAAATCACTCACTCCCAAGTTCAGGCTAGAGACCTGGGGTCTCTTTTATAGGAAAATAAAATGCTAATTTTGCGCTAAAATGTTATCAAAACGCATTTTAATGCCGAAACTATCTTAAAATATTGCATTTTCCACTGAGAAAAAAAAGGAATATCAGCCATTTTGTTTTCGCCTCTTGCGTCTTGAGCATGACGCCAGGGCTTCTGCCCAAGTGGCCCGGACATGGATTTCTCTTACATACTGGATCTGGACTCCTCTCGTATTGGTATCAGTGATCAACCATACGTATCCATGATAACGGCCCTCTGAACCTACTGGTAGATAGCTATGGGGCTGATAACCACTGATAAAGTCCAATCACTCACACACACACACACACACACACACACACACACACGCACACACACACTGCATTCAGAGATAAAGATTGATGATGGCTATTGTAGAGTGTCGTATTGAGGTCTCAGACACTCTCCGTCCCTTTACCCTCCCTCTATTCAGTCCCCCCCTCCCAGTAAAAGGGTCCCTCCCTCTTACTGTGGTTAAACTAGTCCATCTGTCTCCCCTCCGGTCCTGTCCAGCCAGCCCGGGACTGACAAATGAATGTCTCTCCCCCTGCATTTGTCTCGGCGATGATGGACTGTCACTGCAGGTGACAGGTCTTCTTCCTTCTGCACATTACACTCACAGTACACTCACAGTACACTCACAGTACATTCACACACAAACACAGACACTCAGGGAATGTAATTATGAAGATATTTTTATATGTAATGTGTGCATATTTGTGTGTGTGTGTTGTGTGTGTGTGTATATGTGCATGTGCGTGTGTGTGTGTGTATGTGTGTGTGTGTATATGTGCGTGTGTGTGTGTGTGAGCGTGTGCCAGTGTGATGGGCTCTACTCACTTGTTATTGTGCTCTAACCTGATTACCTGTTTCTCATCGAGAGGGAGAGATAGAGGGAGAGAGGGAAGGCTGGAGAATGGAGTGTGATGGTATATCACCAGGTAGAGGGAGAGTTAGGCAGACCATGATGATAATGAACTAATAAACTCAAGTCATGAAAATCAAATACAATTTGTATCATGTTTTTTGTCAAGTGAAATTCGACAGGCAGACGGACCACAAAGACAGTGATTTCAGCTTTGCGTCTGATAATAACACACTTAGATACTACATTTAAATCCACCGTCAATCACAGTACAATATATTCCAGAGAAAAGACCAAAGAAAAACACAAAATATATGTCACATAAGACACTTTAAAAGCTATCACCCTGCTTCGTCTGGGTTCAAAATGGCTGCGTGTCTCTGATGGCCTTTGATAAACGTCTCTTGTGCCCATCTATCTTCCAAAGTGGGCCATAATTGAATCAGTATGAAACTGATTGATCAGTCATTGATCTGTCTGGAGTGTTTAAATGATTATTTTGTCCTTAATAAATGAGTTGATTAAGTACAGAGGGAGAGACCTTATTTCACATTATAAGCATCAATCTTTTCTAAAGGTTTTTAAGTAATGTGTGGAGGTTAAAGTATTCACTTGACTCACTATAAAGCACACTTATAGATGCTGGCAATGTGACCATGTGACCCAGACATAATATTCATCCGTTGGAATCCAAGCCAAGAGGAATTACCCTTCTATCATCAGTCAAACTCTTACATACATTAAAACAGAACCTTTCAATTATACATTGTTAGTAGTACTAGTAGTACTACAAGTAGTAGTACGAGTAGTAGTAGTAGTAAAAGTGAAGAAATCCACTTCCCCTTCTAACATAAACTAAAATTAAATTTGCTGTGAAATAATAAATAGAATAATTATAGAATAATAATAGAATAGCAGCTAACAGAGTGAGAGAGTGAGCGAGAAATAGAGTGATAATGAGAGTAAGGACACAACGAGAGAGTAAGTGAGAGAAAACACGCACACACACGAGACGTGATGTGATTCCAGTCTAGGCACGCAGGACACATCTGCTGCTCATGCGGTGGATGGATGGATGGAGGATGCCTGAAGGAGATGGCCTGTATCGACACCTCCTCCCTGCATTATCCCCGTGTTTCTCTCCTCTCGTTCCACAACCACACTGCCAATGGTCACATACTATATAAAAGAATATTCCAAGAAATGTTATATATTAAACAGTAACACCTAATTAATATATTAGGTGAAATATATGTAATATTAATAATATTATCTGTCATATTGTGACATCTTTCATCTTTTGTGACTGATTTTTGCATTCATATATATATATATACTGTGTATATATATATATATATATATATATATATATATCTATATATATATACTGTATATATATAATATTCAGTTTGAAGTTTGGAAATACAGGAAACAAAAGCCACAAAAATCCATGCAGATGGATAAAAAACAAATGAGGGATGACAATATTAAACAATAGAAATGTGTTACTTAATATTTTAAGATAGTTGCTGCATTAAAATGGGTTTTGATAACATTTCTAGCGAGAAATGTGCATTTTATTTTCATAATCTTCGTTCAGTGAATGTAGGCTATTTGATGTTTAGTTTGTTAGTTGTAAGTAATAAGTGCCCCAGGGATATATTTCTTCTTCTTCTTTGGATTTCCGACAGACTAGGTGCATTGCTGTGGTAGCAATGCACCAACGTGTTTTTGTGGCGCAACCCGGAAGTTATGTACGCCATTGCTTCGCCAAAAAGTCCATTCCAAAGGTTAATTTTATAAATACATTTTGTTTAATAAGATAATCATGACAAATTAATACCGCTTTTAAGCGTGAATGCAATGAATAAAGTAAAAGGCAGACGAAAAGTTTTTCAAAAAACTACTAAAATTATCAACCGGAAGTAATGCAAATCCTTAATTGAGGTCATCAGGGCCCAGTAAGTAGTTCAAAACTTTTAATCCCTATCTGATCGGATCAGATTTGGATTTTGGGTAGTTCAAAACCAAAAAACTGGATTAGGATCACTTTGATATCCGATCAGATCAGGAAATCAAATCCAAGCTTTAATCTGGATCAAATCTTCAAAACGGGTAGTTCAAACCGACAACACAGGATTGGGATCAGTTTGATCCCAAAAAACTGGATTATCTTGATCCCACCAGAGGGGTGGATTTCCAGTGGATTACCAGAGCAAAATGTACTATACAATTTATTTAAAAATATGTTTCAATATAAATAAGATGGCAAAGTTTGTTAACTGAAATAATACCCAATTTTTTGCCTTCATGGCAAAGCAATTATATTTTTCATTTTTTGGTCACGTTTGTGGTGGCCTATTTAGTTTTCAACCAAATGTTGATGACATAAATGTTTATGCTCATAAAAGTATCACAACAAAGATTGTCAATCACAAATGTCATTTAGATTAAAGAAAAAATATCTTCAACAAAAAAAAAGTCCATCATCTGTCATCACCTTTCAAAAGTAATTGCGGACAATAGCATCTCGCATTGCACCACCACTCAGTCTCTCATTTAGAGGGAAATCCATAGGTGGGCCTAGATCATCAGCAGGTGCAAGGGGCTCTGGGGGATCATCGATGTCAGAGAGGGGGACTCTGCGATGGACAGCGATATTGTGTAGCACAATACAAGCCAGTGTTATGTGGCATGCTCGTTGGGGTTCCACTCTCAGATAGTTGAGGCATGCAAAACGCCTCTTCAGTACTCCATTCAAGCACTCAATGGCACACCTTGTTCTTCCATGGGCATTGTTGTAGCGCATCTGTGAGGGAGTGTTGGCCGTGGGAAAAGGTGTCATCACCCATGGTAGGAGTGGGTAGGCACTGTCGGCTAATATAACTCCATCCGGCCTGTTGGTTTGGAATTCAGTGAACAACCGGCACTCTCTGAAGATTCGTGCATCATGGACTGACCCAGGCCATCTCACAACACAGTTGGTGATGGCAAGGTCAGCATCTCCCACAAGTTGCACATTGATGCTGTGCCTCCCTTTCCTGTTGACATATTCCCACCTCTGATGAGGTGCTTGAATATGCACATGGGTGCAGTCGATCACCCCAATGGTGTTGGGCATGTCTCCCAAAAGAAAAAACTTCTGCTTCACTTTGGCAATCTGGCCATCATTGGGAAAAGTCACAAAGTGATCCAGCAGGCGAGCCAGTGCATCAGACACAGCTGTCACCACTTCACTCACTGTTGTCTTGTGGACTTCCATGCTGTCAGCTATGACCTGATAAAATGTTCCACATGCGTAAAAGCGCAGGGCAATGAGGACCTGTTCCTCTACAGTCAGAGCATGACTCCGCAAGGTTCTGCACTGCAGTTGTGGCCTGACCAGATCAGCAATGTAGTTGATGTCATCAAGTCCAAATCGAAAACGATCGTAAAGTTCTTCTGTTGTGTACTGTTGGAGAGGTTTGGGGCGCTCGGTGTGGACCCTTTGGCGGTAACCTCTCCTTCCAGCATGGAAGATGTGAACAATCCCTGCCATGACTGTGTTCTGACTGTTCTTTCAGTCAGTAGGCCTACATCAGTCTCTGAATAATTAGTAATTGCAAATACACACCTGCAATGCATGTCCAGATTTGTTAGGGCCTGTGGTTAATTATGTAATTGATAGCAAGTAACGGCCAGACCTATAAAAACGAATTGCTGACCTGACCAAACCAG
>OOFB01004019.1:11760-22727 GCA_900323305.1 Trachyrincus murrayi
CATAAATGTGTGTGTTTGTGTTCGTGTGTGTGTGTTTATAAATGTTGGCGTGTGCGTTTGTGTTCAGCAATGTGTGTGTGTATGTGTACGTGTGTGTTCATGTGTACACGTGTGTGTGTGTGTGTGTGTGTGTGTGTGTGTGTGTGTGTGCACTCATGTGTTTGTGTGGTGTGTGTGTGTGTGTGTGTGTGTGTGTGTGTGCACGCCTGCCTGTGTCTGTTCTGTGAGTGTATCTGTTTTTAGTGTTTACGTGTGTGTGTTAGTGTGTGTTCCATGTTAAATGTGCACAGGGACGTGTCAGCACTAAAGAGATGATCAAGCGCTGGCCGGCTCTTTGATGAGATTATAGTTCCCCTCGTTTTAATTAAGGGCCTTTTAAAAGCAGCCGGGTGAGCGTGGGCGGGGAGATGCGGCACCCTGCTGTGTCGCTCAGCGGGGTGGAGGGAGGGCGGGGGAGGAGGGGGAGGAGGGAGGGGGGAGGGGCATGCCACCACCGCAGATGTTGGCGTGTGATGTCACAAATGTCAACCCGGTCGCAAAAAGACCCATCTGCAAGTTACCTATTCTGTACTATACCGGTCGACGTTACACTTACTCTGCTATAGAGTACCCTATTCTGTACTATGCCGGTCGACGTTACACTTACTCTGCTATAGAGTACCCTATTCTGTAGTATACCGGTCGACGTTACACTTACTCTGCTATAGAGTACCCTATTCTGTACTATACCGGTCGACGTTACACTTACTCTGCTATAGAGTACGCTGGTATCCAAAGCGACTCAGATACAGGTCATTACTGAGCAGGTAGGCGTTAGGGCACGTGGCTGGAGGATGCCTACAGTTAAACTGTGGACAACAACTCGATTTCATATATTCCTATACATGGCATTTACATATATATGAAATGTAGATAGAAAGTATGTGGTTCATCTTTATTTTTTCTCCTTCATTTGTTTTGTGTTATATTTTCTCCCCCATATCACCTTGGTCGTCCCCATGGGTTTGACTGATAAATACGGTGTTGTTTTTTTCCCGGCTAACCTACTTAGCGAATGCTAACAGGCACAGCAGATGCGGTCGGATGTGTGCGAGTCCCCTGTCGCGAGAAAGGGAATCTGCCCTGGAGCTACAGCGGAGAGTCGACGGGACTCTTAATGTGTAGCTGCGCTTTAATTGTTTGTCCTTAGTAAAAAAATAAAAAAGTTAAACTAGTGAAACTATATTTCCCCTCATTAGCATGCCAGGTGTATCAGCCTGTCAGGTAGTACACCTCAGTAACTTAGATGAGAAGAAAACTTTTTTTGCGTGTATGGGTTTTTAACCAATTAGTTGAGCGGTAATTCAGTGTTGCAGCGGGGGTGTAGGGCCCTCTGTGTGTGTGGGTGTGTGTGTGTGTGTGTGTGCTGAATCTATGCCGACACCTGCACTAATATACATGTCTTGTACATTTGTAATTTGTAATTCATTTCTGAATCTCGTATTGTGAAAGCACCCTATCGATATAGAAGAGAGAGGAGACTCAACAATGACTGCCGGGGGGCTATTGAGCAGGGCTTTTCTTCACCAACTACCAATCACCCTCCAGTGACTAGTCTCAGTAAAATCCTCAGCATCTCTTTTGGGTTTAAAGACATTAGTGGCGGCTACATCTCTATGCTAATGTGTTGACTAAGCCCTGCCCTTGTCAACACTGTAGCCATTCCCCACCCCTCCTCCACAACCCAGCATCCCTCTCCGTCTTCTGAATGCATTATCCCCTCTTCCAGAGTCTCTCTCTATCTCTCTCCTCCACCCCCTCTCTCTCCCTTTCCCTCCCTTTCTCCTGAATATATCCTCCTTCCATCTTCCCCACATCTGGGGAGGGGTGGAGAAAATAACATCTCCATCCTCCTCCACTCCTTTTTCTCTCTCTCTCTCTGTTTGTTTCTCTCTCTCCTCCCCCCATCCTCTTCCTCCTCTGCTTGATCCAGCATCTGGAAGGAAGTGGGGGTCCTGTAGAAAATAGCATCTCTCTATCCTTCCTCCACCCTCCTCTCGCCCTATAGTCCTCCTCTCCTGGGCGCTCCAGATGCTGGCTGTCCCCAGGTACCTCTCAGAGAGGCTGAGCAGGTAACCTTGCGGAGGTGTGCACTGTGCATGCAGGGATCAGTGGAACCACTAATAACCTCCAAGCTCAAACTGCTTGTGTCAGGGAACCCGGCACGCGGAGCACACAGGAATATACCCCTTTTTATATTAATTGGGGGATTTGGGAGTTTCATGATAAGCAATCAGGAAACTAAGATGGATGGAGGTGGGCGGAAATGGAAGAAAATGCTTGTTTGTCATGTTTTGTAATTATTTTAAGAGATTTACAGTGGATTTAGATACATGTCATTAAGGAGCAGGTAGGGCTGAGGAGTCAAACACCCTAACGACTAGACTGTCCTGCCCCATACCTCAAGTGCAGGGCGTGGTAGTATTCATCGACATACACCTACAGTACACCTACAGTTCACAGTTTAAATTACCATTACATAATGAAATGAATAAAGTACTGCAATGAAAATCACAATTAATACTAAACACCCCCTCCCCCCACCCCCCGAGACACCTAGTGTGGCATCGCGGACCAGACTGTCAAAACATTTAATTTCCATTCACCCTATGTCTGCACTATTTCCACATCCCTGACTTAAGCAAAGGGTGGGGGTTGAGAAAACCCCCCGTGTGAGTGCACATAGAAATAGAGATCAGAAATTGCTGTCTGACCAGGGGTGCAAATGGTTGTTATAGACTCGTTTTACTATTTTTAGAGCAACGATGGAGGTGTAGGAGTAATGAGAAGTAATGAGCCTGTTCGCCGATTGTTGACGAAGATAGTTTTACCATGAGAGCAGAGACAAAGGCCACCTACTTGATCGATAAAATAGCGACGATCAACTAATACTCACCATCCCTATCGCTGACCTTAAAGGATTGCTATGATTCATCATACAGTATATCTGCCAGAATCATATATCTATATATATTATATTCTATATCTATTTGATCTATTTTGTTTTCATCAATACTAAACCATGCCAGCATAACTAATTAAGCTCGTGGCTCGTTGAATTATTATCTTAATACCTTAGCGGATAAATGGATTAACAGATGAATGTGTTCATTCATACGTTGGTTTCAAGCTAAATGAGCCAATTAGAAAAAATAAGTAAAGGCAACTAAAGGAAGAGAAGGAGAATCAGCCAAGAATGTTGTTTCCAGAATATTTGGATAATTGCAGGTAATTGGTTTATTTATTGAATATCTTTTTGGTCAATAGTATGTGAATAGTCGTGTGTGTGTTTGTGACTGTGTTAGTGGGTGTGTGTGTTTGTGTTTGTATCTGTGCTTATATGCCTGTGTGTCTGTGTATGTTTGTGTGTGTGCCTTTGTGTCTGTCTTGCATGTGGTGCTGTGCATGTACATGCATGCGTGTGTGTGTGTGTGTGTGTGTGTGTGTCTGCAGCCTCTCCACCAGTTCCAACCTTAATGAGGTGCTCGGGGACTTCTTCCTCTTCATCATTTATCACACAGGATTTATTAGCCACGCAATTAGCGTTTAACGGTGCTGGGACGCATACCGCCTGGTTTTGTGGACCGCTGTGTTAGGACGCCCGGTTGGTCCTGCTGTTTCTGGAGCGTAGTCAGCTAAGACTGGAGCCAAGCTAGCCTGTGTAGCTTCAGTAGCTTTAGCTGGATCCAAGCTGAAGCTTAGATGCCTACTGTGAGGGTTTAACTCATCTTAGGGATGGACTATTTGTTGGTTTGTAGTTGTTGGAGAAACATGATATCGGAGTTCACATTGTGCGAAAGGTTATGGGTTTGATTCCAATTTGTGATGAGTTTGATACCCAGTGACCAAATAGTAAAACAATCAGATTATGTGTGTGTGTGTGTGTGTGTGTGTGTGTGTGTGTGAAATTCATTTCAAGAAGGCATGAGATGTGTACAATTATTAGAGCAGTACTCTTTTAAACTCCTGACAGACCGATGTGCTGGAGGAATATTTCAACTTGAAAAAAGCTCACTTCAGTTCTCTCCTGTACAGTTTCAGTTTCTATATGGGAATTATATAACAAGGACCTTGCAGTTTAACACTTTTAACAATAAAACAGCTTCGGAACGAGTTTTATTTGCTCCTGAGAGTTATATCTTTGTATTTATTTTTTGTCAAATATGCTTTCCTATTGTATATATATATAACAGTTTATTCATCTTTTCAGTAATTCCTCCCCATGGGGAACATACTTTCTTTAAATGTCTGTCCCCCATATCCCATTGTTGAGGAAAAACGAATAACAGCATATGTTTTCTCTCTCTCTCCCTTTCTCTCTCTCTCTCTCTCTCTCTCTCTCTCTCTTAGATTGTTGAGACCGGCAAGGACTCCCTACCAAGATGGCTGAAGTGGAAGTCGGACAGTCGGACCCTACAGGGTCTACCTCTGGAGGAGGACAGGGGCGTCTACTACATATCTGTCTCCATCTACAACCACACCAAGACCTCCTCATCTTCGTCCTCCTCGCCCTCACCCACAGAGTTCTTCTCCGTCGAGGTGCACCCCGAAGACTTCTTGGACGTTGACCCGAGCCAGCTGGCTCTGAACCAGGCCACCGGCACGGACGCCGGCGGTCTGCCGTTTGTCTGCGGCAACGAGGAACACGTGACGGTGCTGACGGTGATCCTGGACGCCGATCTGACCAAGATGAGCTCGGAACAGCGGGTGGCGCTGCTTGACGACATGACGAGCTTCTCGGGGGTGGACATCCAGAACATGAGGATCCTCCCTGTGGTGAACAACCGGCTGTTCGACATGTCGGCATTCATGGCGGGGCCGGGAAACGCCAAGAAGGTGAGCCGGTGGTGAATTAGAGGTTACTGTTGACACCTCATCTGTATGAAACAACACTGAAACAAATCATCCTGCAGGGACGAGGGGATTGGCAGGGAACCAGACTATTGCTAATTGTATTAAATGAGCTCGAATTAGAGCCAAATGATGTGTGCTGCTTGGTGTATCCTGCTTAGTGTAGTCCTTTCGGTTTGCTTTTAGTGTTTGCTTACTTTTTAAACGCTATTGAGTGAGTCAGTAAATATATAAAGTGTAGATAATTGGCTTTGGATTGCTGCTTGAACAATCCACTCAAACAATTGAGTTAATTACAAGTTTTTAGACCATTAAATCTGCTTTGTCAACTCATTAATTCATTTTTCTCCTGTCTAGGTGGTGGAGAACGGAGCTCTGGTATCCTGGAAATTGGGCTGCTCTCTGGACCAGGGCAGCGTCCCAAACATCCACAGCGTTCAGAAGCCAGCTAAAGAAGGCACCATGTCCGCCAAACTGGGCTACCCGGTCGTGGGCTGGCATATCGCCAACAAGAAGCCACACATCCCCAAGCGAGTGAGGCGTGCTTTAAACAACACGCCGACGCCTCTGTTGACCGCGGTTCCCCCGACCAGCGTTGTGGAACCTCCGGTGAGGATTGTCCCCACGCTGTCTTCTCCCTCCATCACCGGGCCCACCGACAGCTCCGCTCCCCCGGTACGAGGCCCGGTTCCCCTGCCCGGCAAACCCACCATCAGGATCCGGGACTCCGTTGCCCACACTCCGACGGTGGGACCGCCTCAGCCAACCAGAGTGATTGAGACCACCAGCTCTATTGTCATTCAGCCAACCATGACCAGGCCGACGTACGTGGAAGCCACGGCCACCCCGGCCACTCCGAGGAAGCCCACTAAGAAACCCAAGAAGCCCAAAACCACACCGGTGCCCAGGGAGCCAACGGTCACCACGGTCAAGCCAACCAGGCGCACCACACCTTCTACCGGCTTCGTGCCAGACCCAACCAATGAGAAGCCTGTTCTGCGTAACCCCATTGACCAGGTCAACGCTCTAGTGGGTACCTACTTCGAAGTGAAAATCCCCTCAGACACGTTCTTTGACAAGGAGGACGGCACCACGGATAAGCTGCGTCTGACGCTGAGGCAAAACCACAACGAGGTGGTGGGCGACGACTCCTGGATCCAGTTCAACACCACCAGCCAGCTGCTCTACGGCCTTCCGGAGGCCCAGCACGTTGGCAAACATGAGTACTTCATGCAGGCCGCGGACAAAGGCGGCTTGAACGCCATCGACGCTTTCGAGGTCCGAGTGAACCGCTGGCCCGTGAACGACAAGACCCCGGTGACGTTCACGGTCCGCCTGGATGGCGAGCCGCGCTCCGTGACCAAGGACATCCACAAAAAGATTCTGCTGGTCAAGAAGCTGGCCTACGCGTTGGGAGATCGCAACAGCAGCACCGTGAGTCTGAGGAATATCACCAAGGGGTCAATCGTGGTGGAGTGGACCAACAGCAGCCTACCGCAGCACCCCTGCCCCAGGGAACAGATCACCATGTTGAGCCAGAAGCTGGCCGAAGCTGACGGAAAGCCCGTCCAGAGCTTCAGGAACTCTATGAGCCCCGAGTTCAGACCACTGGACGTCAAGGTGAGAGGAAGGTCAAGCTGCAGAACCTACTCATTCATCCCACCGAAAGAGATCGACATCCCCGAGCCCGTGGCCGTGACCCCGGCCCAGGGCACGGGCCGCCAGAGCACAGATGACGTCTATCTCCACACGGTCATACCCGCCGTGGTGGTGGCCGCCATCTTGCTCATCGCCGGCATCATTGCCATGATCTGCTACCGGAAAAAACGAAAGGGCAAGCTGACCATCGAGGACCAGGCCACCTTCATCAAGAAAGGCGTGCCGATCATCTTTGCCGACGAGCTGGATGACTCCAAACCCCCGCCATCCTCCAGCATGCCCCTGATCCTGCAGGAGGAGAAGCCCCCCCTCCCACCCCCGGAGTACCCCAACATGGGCTCCCCCGAGACCACCCCCCTCAACCATGAGATGCTCGGGGAATACACCGCCCTGCAAGACGAGGACCCCAATGCACCGCCGTACCAGCCACCCCCCCCCTTCACCACTCCCATGGAGGGCAAGGGATCCCGTCCAAAGAACATGACCCCCTACAGATCCCCACCCCCATACGTGCCCCCCTAAGACTCACCCAGCCCTCTCCTCTCCGGGGGACGAGGGACGCCTGAGGAACTGTGACGGCTTCCTGCTAATGTTTCTTTTTAGATATGTAGAACGGGAGGGTTGATAAGAGGTGCTACAACAACCACGTGGTTAACAGGGACTAATCTTCGGAAAGGGGAATATGACAAGTATGTCGGGAGGGATTTTACAAGCGAGTGATGGACTGATCTGGGGAAAATAAGAGCTGGGGAAAGACTACTGTTGAAGTACTGGCCCAGTCACTACAGCAGCCTGCAGAGGACAAACTACTTTGTGACACATTTTGCTCCCAGGCCACACGGCTGGACAGTGGCTACAGTTGGGTGACTGCTCTGTGACTCTCTCTCTGGTCACAGACATTTCAGATTTTTCCCCATTGGTTCTTTTAAAAAAAAATACTGGCTTTATTATACTTTTGTGTTATCCTCAGTCCTCTTTTCTTTTCTTTCTTACCCCACCCATCACACCCCGAGGACAGACTGCTTCCGCCTAACACATCTCCTTTTGTCTTGTTTTGAGAAATATGAAAAGACAATGGACAGCCACCGACCCACTGCAGGCACCGTTGTTTTAATAAGGAGCGCTGGGATATCAGCGCCCCATCGTGGGTCTCAACTCACCCCTGCAGACGACACGAGACATAGAGAGGGCTGCGTGTGTGTTTGTGTGTGTGTGTGTGTGTATGTGTGTGTGTGTGTGTGTGCGCGTGTGCATGTGCTCACGCGTGTTTATTCAATCTCAGTATGGTTTGCCTTTTAACTCGCTAGCTGTCCATTGGTATCCTTATTACACACTGTCCAGTAACGATGAGAATAACAGTGGTAGCCTAAAAATTATTATTAGAGATTCATAATAAATGATTTTTGATTTTAGTTAGTTTTATCAGTTTTGAAAAACACTGTATATCTGGAAGATAGATAGATAGTGGTATATTTTGGGGAGGTCTAAGAAAGGAAAGAGGAAATAATATCAGGGGCCTCAGAGAATTAACCTGCAGGCCTTCTTATATGTTCCGATAAGCCAAATCGTTATGAAACGCGCATGGCTGTCATGTTGAGTCTATGACACCAATCCGCTTATTGTTTGTATATTTTTTTATTTACCTTCCATCTCCTGAAGTAGATCTGATAGAGTTTGGGATTAGATCTATATATGCATGATCTACGTTTGTCTGAGGTTGCATTCACACCAGGAGGTTCTATGAAAACAATGCTTTTGTTTACATTTTATTTAACAGATTTTAATGTCAAATCACAACCTACTGACAAAGTCAACCAAGCCGTGTGATTGGTTGACGTATGCGTATCTCACCTGGTGATTAAATTAAAGGTATCGCGATAATAATAATAATAATAATAACGGCCGCCTGCTTACGAATGTCGAATCGACGATCGCACAGTAGCAGCCTCCCGCGGCCACCATTTTGCCTTTCAGTTCTGTTCAGTTTTTAGTGTCTTTTGCTTTATTTAGTTTCGCATTTCAAGAGTAGCTCTACACGTGCACGCGGATGGAAGGGGGTGAGTCTATTTTAGAACAGTGATAATTATTTTTGTATGTAACGAGCCAGTGGGGAGAGGCCACCCTGAAGGGGATTGTTCACATAGTATTCACATCTGAGAGGTCACACACCGCTGCAGGGAGAGGCTGAGATAGAGACACCGAGACCAGGAGGAAAAGAAAGGATGAATATTTCCAGAAAATATTATCGTCAGAGCAGGGGGAAAACACACTGAAAAATCTCTACTTTTTTTACAAAGTTTTTGATACAACCTCAAATTTGTTTAATTATGAAATGAATAAAAAAAAAAAACACAAGTTGATTAGTGTTCTGCAATTTGTAAAATCTTAGCGTAGAGAGGATTGATTCACTTATTTACACGTATATTTTTTAGTTCTCATGGGTCACATATTTCAAATGTTTTATTTTGTAAATTTTGATGTGTTCGCGTGTGTGTGTGTGTGTGTGTGTGTGTGCGTGCGTGTGTTTGCATATAAAAATGTAACTCCGGCTCTTTAAGAAAGGTCGGAATGACCCATGTTTTATGTAACCACACATTTCATTTTATTTCATTTCTTTTTTGTTAATTTCATTATTGTTTGCCGATAAGTTTTGACTACAAGTGACCCTTTGCAATAATGATCTTTCGAGCGTTTGTCTGCTCGGATGAGGCCGAGGGACGTGAGTATAACCCCTTGTGTTGTCGGGGTTTCACCGCCAGATGCCAACTGATTATCCTTTTCTTTGCTTATTAAGTGTGCATTGTCATAATAAAACAAAACTGGTACTGAGAATGAAATCCCGGAACCCTTCGTCTTCCATTCATGCATTCATAAGATAAGATGATACAACAAACAGGGGCTTGTCCAAACAAACGTTTGAGGCCTACCATCGCTCTCCAGAGGCCTGAGGGGCCCAACACTGACGACATGATGGAAATAAGAATTAAAGAAAGAAAACTCTGAGAAAACTCAGTCACTAATATGCAAACATTTTTTATGAAAAATGTATTTATACACACAGTATGAGTAGAATGAATGTAAACACAGTAACACATGTATGGAAACATGACATGAACATTAACATGACAGATACATTATTGACATTAGACAGTATTGAAGAGGGGTTCAGGAGATGGCTAACTTATAAGCTATAGATATTTGATGATACATTCTTTTTATGAAAACAATTATTTTAACGTTTGTACGGTCTCATATAGCTCCTGTATACAGACCTGCCTAATGATTCATAGCCACAAGCATACTGCTAATAATTCAGTGTGGTGGGATGCGCATACATTCACTGGGACATTGAAATTATAGGCAGATGTTGATTGGGTTAAAATAATGTCTGGTCTACGGTGTCCAGTGCAATATTTCTTACGGGTTAACCATGAAGGCAGTCGAACACTTACCACCACCACGTGTCTTAACCAATGTTAAGAGCTTTAGTCCTGCTTCACACAGGAAGTGGGGGAACGGCGTCATAAGTCAACAGATGATTGATGCTGTGTGACGGTGCCGTTTGATCACTGTCATGTAATACCGCTACTTAGCTTTCCTATTGATTAATCACTTCGCATTGTCAATCAATCTGTCCACATGGGGTTCTTGCCCCCACCCCTCCAGATCTGGCAGCCATCTTGGATCTCAGGGCTCGATGAGATGAGTATAACCTTAGCCCTCTTTTGTATTAAATTATCCAGCAAGCCAATGACTAACTGGGAAGAAGGGTGTTTGACTACCTGCCCAAAGGTTCTGGGTGTGAACCCCTGATGTCTGCAGTCTACCAGTAGGCATCCCTGAGCAAGAAAAAACACCTATGCAAGTTGCTTGAGATAAAAGCATGGGCTAAATAAGATAAGAGAGTATTTTATTAAGCCCTGACGGGAAATGTGGGTGTCACAGCAGAAACTACATAAGATCAAAAACAGATCAAGATTAAAGTAAGATTTCAAAACGACAAAAAATACATTATCAAAGAGTAAAAAGGTGGCTCTAAGACGACCGTCCCTCGCTCTCTCTCGTGCTCGCTCCCTCTCACAGCCACCATCTCTTACCCGCTCATTTGTAACATGCAGACGATTCCTATTGATCTCTCATATCATATTGATTAAATGTTGAATCATTTGTCACTTGTTGCGCCTCTGACAATTGCAGACGACATTTCAATTGGGAGGCAGCGGGGAGAACGAGTGACGGATGAGTTCCCCAGGCATCGCTAGTCGCTGAAATGGATAAACACATCAGAGGCATGACAGGGGTTAATGGCCAATTGGTCTGGGTTTGATTGAGACCGCCTTATCACCGGGACCAGTGCACTGCCAGGACATGACAAGATATTTTATGGGGATCAGGCCTGCTGTGTAAAGGCTGCAATA
>OOFB01004030.1:1789-11789 GCA_900323305.1 Trachyrincus murrayi
CAGCTCTCAGAGACAGAAGATAAGGTAGCAAAGCTAGAAATAATAAGGTAGAGGTTTGTGTGTTTGTGTGTATGTGTATCTGTTAGCGTGTGTGTGTGTGTGTGTGTGTGTGTGTGTGTGTTTTTATGTTATGTGTGTGTGTGTGTGTGTATATGTGCATGTGTGTGTGTGTGTGTGTGTGTGTGTGTGTGTGTGTGTGTGTGCTTGCGTGTGTGCGGTTGTGTGTTTCATTTTACATGCATGTGGAGTTGCTGCACTGGTTTGTGTTTTACACGTGGAACACATGGGCCCATGCTTGCATTACTATGCATCTGCAGCAGCAGCTTGTCTTATATTATACACATATCTCTGCATGCATCTCAAGAGTCTGTCGCCACACTGGTTTCATACGTCAGGTTATGGGACCGTATCTCACGATCAGATATGGACGTGTTTAATGAACTCCTCACCATCAGCATTGCGCTCTCACACGCCTCGCTGCGCTGCTTCTCTCTCATTGGCTGCAGCTCATCTGAACGCGATTCGCTGTTGTGCAGAGGGGGTGTGCCTTGCTGTATGTCTCTGTCCTCATTGGCCCAGGCACTGCTGTCCCGGCCTGTCATTGGCTCGTCCTCTGTCGACTGGGGATAGGGAGGCGTGGCTCGCATGGAAGACATCATCCTGTCGATGAAGCGAGAGGAGAGGAAAATAATTTTGTGTGTGAAATATTGATCACAATATTGACCCAAACATTCCAAGATGCTCTCTTTATGTACACAGTATTACATAAAGAGAACACAATTACTGACATTTACAATGCTCTCTTTTTTACAGTTAAAATTTTTTTTTTAGTTGTTTTGAGGGAAATACTATCTGCCTATTTAATTAAATAGGCAGATATTACTTGTATGGTAAGGGCTTGTATGTTGCCACATTTTTTACAATAACATTTTGTTTACTGTATTTCAATCTGTGCTGGGAGTGCTGGGAAAATTCAACTAAAAATTCTAAACCATCACATACAGTTACATCATGAAAGAAAACAATAATATTGTTTTTTGAATCAAATCATATTTGCAAAGCTACGGTTGTAGACTCCATTCCTAATAAACAACCACCAAAACCACGACCAACTGCTATACAATCACATCTAAATACACACACACACACACACTCGTGCGTATGAAGTAAAGCAGATTGCCACTAGACTGTTAGCGGCCTGTAAATCAGCGAGTTGTCTATCTCTGAAATATACAGCCTCCTGGGCCTGCTTAGACATAAATCCTACCGGCACTCCAATGCCTCGCTGAATGGTATGTGTGTGTGTGTGTGTGTGTTTGTGTGTGGGGGGTGTGTTGGGGGGTTGTGAGCCAAGCATCAGAAGACAAAGTACTGACTGGCAGAGGACAGGGCGAAAGACATCCTTATTAAACGCAGAGAAGAAGAGACAGAAAGAATGAGAGAGAGAGAGACAGACAGAGGAACGGGTGATGACAAATGCAACAAGCTAAAGGAACAGTGAGATCTGTGTGTAATATAGCTTCTCTCTACCACCTTGGTCTGAGGTGAGAATTCACTAAGAATATTTTTTTTTAAGAAAAAATATGATCATTAATATCTGTTTCATTAATAGTGTTTATCAAAATCTAAATCAAAAAGATTTATATTGTCATAAAAAATTACAATATATATAAAAATGGTCTAATGCTTACAGTAACAGTGACTATTCTTGGAAGTTTCAACATATTTTTAACCATATTTATAACCTTCAAATGTTTTAACATCTTGAATATATATTTTTGTTTTAAAAAATTACATTTTCACAATGAAAGAAGAACTGATGAGTACAGATTAGTTCCTCTGAATGCTATCTTAAATCTACTCTGCCCACACACCACAAACCATGCTTCAAGCTGCTCCATAGCCAGAGGCTAGTTAGAGCTAGCTATCTGATAACATAAATCAACATATGGATTACTTTTTTTGTTGTTGTGTTGTTTTGTAGTTTTTCTGTTTTTAAAACGCCATCATAAATTTGAATCTACTGTATAGTACTACATAGTGCCTCTGTGAAATCTACATTCCGAACACTTACACCTGTACATTCCCCTGGACACTTACACATCTGGAGTTACCTGTTCTCCCTCGCAATGATAGTAGCTTTTCATGTTACCGTCAATAATGTCTGGCCTCGACTGTCTGTCATGTTTACATTAACATACTACTTATAATGTTTATACTTTTTTATAGTTTAGACTTATTAGTATCTTTAAATTCCTACTACTGTCCTGTACTACTGTTCCTACTACTCTCCAGTCCTGTACCCTCATTTCCTGTCTGGAATGAAATAAAGTGCCTCTTATCTTAGGAGGACACAAGAAACGACACCCGGACAGCATGAAACACTGAGTGGGTAGAGTGGGTTGACATCCCTGTTGCGTTCCGTGCAGCAGGGCAATAGCAACGGGGGGGGTTGTCTAAACTTGGCAGACAATATTGCTGGCGGTGTTTATTGGGGAGCTTGAGACCGAGTTTCTTGGAACCGGTGTCGGTGTGTCGTATCGCCAGGAATGCCCATGGCCCCATAGACTGTTGCTACTGATGCGGTTTCATTGTACATCATCATGAACAGCAACAGCCTATTGGATTGTACAGTGTTGTACACTCTGTGTTTTGTTAGCATTAGCAAGAGCCGGTCATGAGAAAAAATGTCCAGTTGATTAGCAGAAACAGAGCTTTTGGTTAGGGGCCACGCTCAGATACCTAGGTAATCGAGCGTGGAATTGCGTTACTTGTGTTAACATGGTTTGGCTGGAGAACAAAAACGTGTATTAGCTTAGCTACTGGGTACTCTGGTGGTCAAAACTTTTTTGAAGTAATTGATAGTTTATGGAGCTGTACAGAATGTGGTTGATTTCCATATCATGGACTTCTGAAACAAAGTACACTTCAAACATTAAAAACACATTACAGCAGAGCTGGTATTATTATCCTGTATGATTATCCTGTAACATCCACCAATCGGCTACCTGCAGGGAAACTGAAAACCAAGACAGTTAGTTATTTTGGGAGATATGTAAGGTCCTTTAGTTCTGGGCCTCTAATTACAAGCAGAGATTCATCTCTGAGAGGGGCTTGTCAAGAGGATGTCTCCCAAGACATCCAATCAACCATTGTAGCAGTCAGCCCTCAGATATTCTCAAACTCAAGGCCCATGGACTTAGGATCCGTCTAGGTTTACAAGGTAGAGAATTGAAATTTTCCTACATTTCTCAATTTACCTTTCCTGCCAGGTAAGAGGCCTTTAAGGCCATGCATCATTATTTATCATTATTGTAATTATGATTATATTCAGTGTATTAATCATAACTGATTAATACACTGAAAATAATAAAAATAAAAATAATGATAAATAATGATGGCATGGCATACAACAACAAACTAAAACTCTACTCTGGTGTTATGCAGTTGGAATCGTTTCTGTGACATTTTGACTAACAGGACAATGGTTAAATTTTTTTTAAACTTTGTAAATATTTGTATCATTTTATCAAATTATTTCTTGAAAGAAATGTGAACCAAGAAAAAACAAATGAATCCTTGTTAAACAGAAAGAATCATAGAAAACTAGTAGTATGTGTTAATAGTATTGTGCTATTGATATCAGGAATATGAAAGTTTCTCAGTGAGAAGCTGGGGAAAACATTGAGCCATGAGATTTTAAGGGTCAAACAAAAGTCCCAGCGAGACACATTTTGGCCACCATGAGACACTCTACTGAGTAAAACAAAACCGTCAGCCAGCCACCAACTGCTCAAAGACAAATACACTTTCTCTTCATTGCTGACGCCTCCCAAAACCCATTTCTTATTGTCAGGCAATAAAATAAAAAAACAGTAGTTTGTCGAAAAGCATATATATCAAGATAATGTTCAAAAAATGTTATTGCCACATTTACCATCTAAACTGGACTCACAGTTTTTAGAGAATTGATATAATCTTCCATATGGATTTCAGAGGTGTGAAGGTAAATGTTAATGTTACATAGAAGCAGCGGCAACAGCAAGCCAACAGAGGTCAACCTTGTGCGCAAACATCAAAACAGCAAATCCATAAACCAAACGGCAAGTGTACTCACGCTAATGTCTGAGCATTTTGATTTGAAATTCCCCCTGCCTCTTCGACATGTCTCAAAGCCTTAGGGTCGAGTCCATTCCCTCACGAAAACTCTCATATTTGCCGAGAGCGTACGGCTGGACAGCTCACCAAGTCCACCCTTCTAAATTACGGACAGTAACTTAGAATCCCTTTGTGGAGTGGAAGGAAAACACCCTCCCAGAAAAAAAAGGAAAAGGGGAAAATGGGGTCCCAAACTTTTGGCAGGGAGCTGGCTACTTGGCAGAAACAATCAGGCATTGTGGAGCATGGAGAGGGAGAGGGACCTGTGACAGACGAGACCAGGGGCCCCTCTTAGAAAAACAGTACACAAAGAGCCATTCAGAAGCCAGGTTGAGAGAGCGAGAGGAGGGCTCCGACAAAGGCCTCCAACTCGACCAATTGGTTGTAAAATCTCCTGCGCTCCCAGCTGGAGTGCACTGAGGAAGTGAGAAATACCAAACAGACACACAGGAGGGAAGAACGCCAGGAAGGAATGGAAAGTGAGCCTTTTTTTGTAACTCAATATTGATGGCCTTTTTTCCCTTAATATTAGATATTGTTTATTATTACATACAGAAAACTGCAAGAAAGGGGAAACTCAAGCATCCAAGTACAAAACAAGACAAAACCATTTTGAACTATTAAATACGTCTATATATCATCAGGCAATCTGATTGGTGGGCATGCTCTCGGTCACAATACCCCCCCCCCCACATAAAAGCTACCTTTGTTCCTTTGAGCGGTCATGTCATTTTCAAATCAGTCAGCAACAGAAAAGGCCTATGGTGGTTCTAACGGGGCACCTCCCAGATGTGGATGTGTGTGTGTGTGTGTGTGTGTGTGTGTGTGTATGAATGAGAGGTGAAGGAAGTGGGCAAGCTCAGTGAGAAGGCTCCCTGGATAAATAAAGGTAAGAAAATACGTGGTGGTGGGGGGGGTGAAAGGAGTTCTGCTAGAACACTAAATCTGGCATCTGTCTCGACGCTCATTAGATCACGACCCGCACACGGCGAACAGAGGGCACTGTCATCGGTCAGACTTGAGGAATGTGGACACACACGGACACACACACACGGACACACACACACACACACACACACACACACAGTGCCCCGCTTTCTCCCGGAGAATCCCCCCTGCTTGACTCTTTTTCCGAAAATAGAAACTCTGCGCAACACCAGCTACTATAAAACAGGGCCTATTTTGTCTGCCGTGCTAACAGCGAGACATGGTGTTAGTTTTTTTGGGATGGCTTTCTGATATATTGAAAACATGTATTTTACTTCTATTACCTGGGACAGGATGGTCTAGTCTGGTTAAGGTGGTTCGGGTATTTCCTTTTCCCAGCCAAAAGGTTCTGGGTTCAAACCCCCATGTCCGCAGTCTACCTGTAGGCATTCTTGGGCAAGATGCCCTCCTACCTGTTCTTTAATGACATGTATCTAAAATAAAATTCCCTGTATCGCTTTGGATAAAAGCATCTAATAAATAGCAGTAATAATACTATTGCTACTTTTACTACTACTATTGAGGATAGTAACGACTCATATTACAGGTTAAGCTCCAAGCCAAGGCAGCAACAACAACAACAAGTAGCACTTGTTATTTGGTTACTCTGACGTCTTTATCACATCCAATCGGAGGAATGAGGCCACATTCGGTGGCTGGCGGAAAACAATAAGTGGAGTTCAGCATGAGGGTGGATATAACTAGCTATTGGACGCTAAGTAAAACAAACACGGCACACATAAATCATCGTCTCCAACAAACCCTTGCCTGATCCACAGGTAAATACCACAGCATTGTGTGTCTAACTGCATGCAACAATGAGGTGTGTGTTTCACCCACTGGAAAGCCTTTTGGACTACAACGGCCGATTCATGTACCCCCTTGAATTAAAAAACAAGGGGAACTACATTGATTGAAACAGAACTTGAGGGAGAACGGTGAGAGACGGTTTGGAAGTAAAGCCTGTGGTTAAAGCAAATTATTCAACGTTAGTAAATCGTGAACATATCCAACCCAAAAAAATAGTACTACACATGATATGAATTGGCAAAAAAAAACTAACGGTGGTTCATAAAATCAATAAACTGAATTCAAATGGCAAAGCTTAATTTGCTTGCTTAGATCACAACATAACAACATTATAATTATGCTATTATATGATAGTAGCTGTGAGCACTCTGGAAATATGTAGAAGTGAATGAATACAGTGAGTAATTCAACACAAATGCCATAGTTGGTACAGTGCAGGCATTTTAACGTCAGGCATTGTCACCAATCAACCTAACAACAAACACAGGTACTGGTGTCTCCAGGAATCTCTTTTCAATCCAGTGATGGAAGGGAGATGAATGTCTCGTTTGTGCGGCTAGGGCAAACAGAAGCGCCAAGCAGGGTCTTACAGTCTGTACCTCCGCGGGGCCCGACCAGAACCGCAGAGCCCCCTCCCAATCAAGGAGCGGCCTTATTGACCAACACCCTCCCTTATTATTTTTCCTGGCGCTGGAACACACCCCTGGCTAACACAAATACAGTACACACATATAAATGTATCTATGACATGGCACAGTTACAGGGCAAACCGCGAAAGAAGCCATTGAAGACCTGAGTCAACACTCTGCGTTGCGCTCAAAGGGACCATTTGTCAGCCACCTTCCTCTCCTCTCCTCGCCACCGAGGGCAGCCGTCCTTCTGCTAATCCTTAAGACTAGTGGAGATTGTTAGAGCGCATTGAGCGATGCCATCAACAAACTGAACTCAACTAACTGATCAAAAAACACGTGTATTCATGCTATGAATAGTTTCTTTAGCCCATTTTCATTGCTGTACATCCGTTCTCTCCATCTGTTCCATCAATTTATAACAATGCAAAGTAAATTACTTTGCAGTTTTGTATAATAGAATACCATTAATGTTGTTTGGTATCATTTATTTTAAAAAAAACTCATAACAAGAGTCCTTTCATATCCACATTTTTCCATTTCAATATTTAATAGTTTAAAATATTATGAGGATCAATTATGAGGATGATAATATTATAACCCTCTCATTTACCAATCCAGCCTCATTAGCTTGATAAGATAGCTAGCCTACACACAGCTAGCCATTTAAGCTAGCCGTTTGGGATACTCAGGGGGAAAGAAGCTAATTCATCTGTTTAGTGTGAACTGAAGCGCAACCTGTTCTGTCACATCGAGCTGCACTCGGTATCATCCACATGTCACCTCCGCCCTCTCTCGGAGGTGAACACAATGCCACTGGGATTCTCTAATAATCTTGTTATACAAGTTTAAGCCTTACTGCGACATGACCTCGCGCTATACTCAAAAGTAGCTCCTAACAAGGGAGGGAATCCTATTATCGAATACAGCCCAACCTCTTTTTTCTTAGTGTTCACAATCACTGGGGTTTGAGTGGGTCATGTAGCCTACTGGTTAGCATATATGCTAATATTATTTGGCTGTTTTTCAAAGGCATTATCAAAGAAGATGAGTTTGGTTTAAAAGATTGAAACTAAATGAATGTAGGCTATGTCAAAAATCTAAAAGTGACTTCAGTTTGTATTTAATATTTAATAGAGACTTTTATCCAAAGTGTCTTACATTACAACATGAGTGCATACATTCTTAGCATGGGTCATGGTATTGGGGCTAGAGCTCTGAATCTGAATGTGAGATTCTGATTAGATCTCCTTTATTATCCTTTACATCCGTTATTATGACTCCAACCCAGTTAAATAAAGGTTAAACAAACTTTTGTTGTTGTTGACATTGTCTGAAGGCAGGGTGCGAAATAGGGGGGGTCTCGGGGGGTCCGAGACCCCTTGCTTTACACTTGAGACCTCTTGAAAGCCTCAACAGCTAAATGTTGGGGGGTCCCTGGTAAAATCTTTAAAAAAATGTCCAGTATTCATTATTCAAATTGCAAAACATGTGTTCACAAATATGAATAGGCTACAGAAAAATATTGTTGTGGTGTTTCCTCTTATATTGCCATTAAATACATGGTTGTTTCTGTTGCAAATGGTCCGCAATCCAAATGTTGTGTAATTTATAAAACGTATAAGAGTCCGAAAAATGACGTTCCACCGGCACAGTCACGTTTTTATTGTCATCATAGTGTGATCATAGTGTCCCAAGCTGTTGAAATGTACCCACAAACCAAACAAAAATGCTCAGAATAAACTACAGACGCGAATTGTATAATATTGTCAACTTACTACAACGTCCATGGTGCATTGCGTGGCAAGCGTGTGTTTAGCGGACATTACGGAAACTTGTTTACATCTGGGCGAGAGACATTGTAATCCTCGTCTTCACGGTATAAATGGCAGACCGTAATCTTCATGAGCCTGCTGTGGTTTGGTTTTGCTAATACTACATGAGTAAACTCTGAAAATGGTAGTTTAGTAACGGCAATACTGCATAAATAAACATTGCCATAAACCTATTTTCAAACTTCCGTGCTGCATGTAGGCTATACAAGCAGCTACTTTAGGCTAACAACAACAAGGCAACTGAATCTCATGGAGCCAAACTCCAAGCTGATTGGCCAGGGTGATTTTGCCGGGAGGGGAGGGCACTGAGAAAACGCTTGTAGTTTTTTGAAAAACCAGAAGTCCTGGGAAAAAACCATTTGCTGGGACATTCCGGGGAATTAAATAGCAGTCAAAGGGATGTTCCACTGATTTTCAAATATTGAAATCAATGGAACATCCCTTTAACCCTCTCTCGGACACAGCCAGATGGAGCTCCACACATCCACACATACCTTGCTGTCGGTGTCCCTTCGGGACAGAGTAGAACGTTCACAAACTGGTTGCCGGAGACTGGCAAAAACATAGGATTTTACACTTGTTTTCTCTAAATTACGGTCTTATTTTAGTAACAACAAACATTTTCCTAAATCCGCTCACTCGCACCACGAAGTGGCCAGCTCAGGAGCCACCACTGGTATTGGTAGGGGGGACCCCCTGATTGCCACCGGGTATTTCGCACACTGTCCGAAGGTATAGTCTTAATCCAGGATCTGGATGGCAAGGGCACAACAGCTGCCTGTACACATATTTCAGCGTGACTGCATTAGCCCTGAGGCTAAAAGAAGAAAAAGATTATTTATTTGTCATTGCAAGTACTATACAGTACTATACAAGAAAATGTGATCTCAGTATTTAACCCATCACTAGCAGCAGTGGGCAGCCACCAACTCCAGGTCTACTGCCGGTGCCTTGGTCAAGGGCACAGGCAGGAGTATTAGCCTCACGAGTTACACATGAAGCCAAACCAAATGTTCAACCCTCCAAATTTTTATGTTTCAAAACTGTGTGTGTGTGTGTGTGTGTGTGTGTGGGGGGAGTGTGTGTGTGTCTATACCCCTGATAAAAATAAATCATTCAATGAACACACAGTGGACAATAAATAAAAGTTGTACAGAACCTCAGAGAAAACAATGCCAATGTATGATGTTAACCATTCCTGGTGTTTTGACACGCTGTAGTAGACAACTGGACAGCTCCAAATTGGCCGTAATGGCAATCTATAAAAATTTCAAGAAGCACTTGTCAAAAACATCTTGACAGCGGCATGAATGAATTCCATTTGGTTATAATTCAACATGACAAAAGCACAACAAGAGCCCACAAACAAAGTCCATATTACTGTTGTATAGCCATAATGGACACAACAAGCATCCCACTGGGGACTGAGGGGCATCAAACTAGGCCACGGTGTACTAAGATCACTGGCAGGAGTGTCCAAACAGGTGGCTTTAAAAGCAACTGGGAGGTGCTAAAAGCATCTAATCCCAGATTAACGCGAGCAAGTCACTTCCCATTGTAATCCCATCGCATCGCTGTCTC
>OOFB01004032.1:4743-17582 GCA_900323305.1 Trachyrincus murrayi
GGTGAAGACAGCAGATATGCGTTGTGAAAAATAATAATGTGATACAATGTTCAGCTATGGCAAGTCATGCCCCTATCTTCCAATGTAGGCCTGATACAGATCCATATTATCCATACTAATACAGATCCATACTATCCATACTAATACAGATCCATACTGATACAGATCCATACTATCCATACTAATACAGATCCATGCTGATACAGATCCATACTGATACAGATCCATACTAATACAGATCCATACTGATACAGATCCATACTGATACAGATCCATACTAATACAGATCCATACTGATACAGATCCATACTAATACAGATCCATACTATCCATACTAATACAGATCCATACTAATACAGATCCATACTGATACAGATCCATACTAATACAGATCCATACTATCCATACTAATACAGATCCATACTAATACAGATCCATACTATCCATACTAATACAGATCCATACTAATACAGATCCATACTATCCATACTAATACAGATCCATACTAATACAGATCCATACTAATACAGATCCATACTATCCATACTAATACAGATCCATACTAATACTATCCATACTGATACAGATCCATACTAATACAGATCCATACGATCCATACTAATACAGATCCATACTATCCATATTAATACAGATCCATACTATCATACTAATACAGATCCATACTAATACAGATCCATACTATTCATACTAATACAGATCCATACTAATACAGATCCATACTATTCATACTAATACAGATCCATACTATCCATACTAATACAGATCCATACTAATACAGATCCATACTAATACAGATCCATACTATCCATACTAATACAGATCCATACTAATACAGATCCATCCATCCAGAAAGAAAGGAGAAAGAGTAGAACGTGAATATGGTCTCATCTTTGATGATTTTAAAACAAAAGTATTTATTGGTTCTTTCTTTTCCCTTCATTGGGCCTACACAAAATGTCCCCCAATGAAATGTTTATCAATGTCTAATAGGCCTACCGGTTATTTTACTGGTCAATTTTGACAATGATTCGTTTTGCGAATGGGTTTTTCAATATAAATATAACAAATCAAACTAAAAGTAGTGTGATTATTTAAACTGATGCATCGGCCCTTATTTAATCACAGCCCAGGTGAGAACGTGTCGAGTCGTGCGGGGAGCTGCGCATCTCTTGGCCAGCAGAGGGCGTCGTAGGGCTTCGTAACGAGCGAGAGGACGACCACCAACACGACTCAAGTGATTTATCCGCGACGCGACGCTATATCGGGATTATTCACGACAGTCGGCGCACACTTCCGCACGCATCTTCTCACGAGGGAAGAAACGATCGATCCGCCGGAATCTTCCTTTCGGGAATATAAATTCCTCGCCAAAAGCCATACCCTTTTAATATTGCTTCGCTTTATGTTTTACACTAGAGAAACAATTACTGACTTCGATTGTCGGCAACCAACGACGAAAAGTACGTCTCTAAAACAAGCATCGTCCGATTTAAATCCTGTTTAAATCGACTGTACACGCTGATCACATGGTTTTTGGGTAAACGTCCATAGTTGACCCCCGTCGGGGTGAAGGGAAGTCCGGCGGTCGCACCTTTCCTCGCGCCGCGTCCATGTCCGACAGGTGCGCGACCGGCAGCGACGTGACAACGACCCTCGGTGGAAAGATACGTGATGGTGCACACACCGAACTATTGGTGAAAGATACGTGATGGTGCACACACCGAACTATTGGTGAAAGATACGTGATGGTGCACAGCGAACTATCGGGGACGAAGAACCTGGAGTGCGCCTGAGAACATGTGGACTCGGGACGCTGCGTGCACCAGAGAGCTGTAAACATGAGGGAGAGCCGCGCCGACATGGGTACGTACACACACACACACACACACACACACACACACACACACACACACACACAGGCTGAAGGTGACATGGATCCTGCATGAAGGGCTTGTTTTGACGCGAGATGTACGGTAGATTATTAATTACAGTCTTTGGAAACTCACACGTTCACTACATCTCACCCTATTGCGATGCGTAGCGTTTTAGGGAAACCATGTACACTGGTGCCCGTTCACCTTAGAGGAAATGTTCAGGGCTATCCGGCCGTAGTTGGACACTGATTGCAGGTTAAAAGACATCTTTAACATAATTGCCTTTCACCAACTATAGATCGTGCTTGGTGTGTTAGATTATGCATCACCGTTTTCTGCTGATGTAACCAGGAAAACGCACAGTGATATGGGGAGACACAGGTATTCACTCTGAACAGAGAGGGGCAAATTAAACGTGTTGTTCCCATCTATTCTGACAAATGCACTGACCATACACGGGGTGGATGGTGTAGTGGAGAATTCCACCACAATGGTAGTAGATATTTAATGGGGGTTCATCTAGTTAAAGTATATTATTCTATCCTATTCTATTATATCATGTAACAGAATATTGATGGACTATAAAACAACCTTTTCACTTTTGTGTGTGTGTGTGTGTGTGTGTGTGTGTGTGTGTGTGTGTGTGTGTGTGTGTGTGTGTGTGTGTGCGTTTGTCTCCAGGACTTCCTCTGTTTTTACGATGGCTTGCTGTCACGGTGTTGCTGCCAGGCTGCCTGTCTACCCCGCAGAGCGGGGTCCGGGAGCGCCCCTGCACTCCTAGCTGCAGATGCGACGGCAAAATAATATACTGCGAGTCCAGCGCCTTCCGCGATGTGCCACGCAACGTGTCCGTGGGGACCCAGGGCCTCTCCCTGCGCTACAACAGTCTGGCCACCCTGAGGGCCAGCCAGTTCTCGGGCCTCAGCCAGCTGGTTTGGCTGTACCTCGACCACAACTACATCAGCGTAGTGGACAGCCGGGCGTTCCACGGAGTACGGAGGCTCAAGGAGCTCATCCTGAACTCCAACAAGATCGCTCTTCTTCAAAACGACACTTTCCACGATATCCCGAATTTGCGCAATCTCGACCTTTCGTACAACAAACTGCAGGTTCTTCTGCCGGGGCAGTTTCAGGGCCTGCGGAAATTGCTGAGTCTACACTTGAGGTCGAATTCCTTAAAGACAGTGCCCATGCGGGTTTTCCTGGATTGTCGCAATCTTGAGTTTCTTGACATTGGGTACAACAGGTTAAGGAGTCTGACGCGGAACGCCTTCGCCGGCCTCCTGAAACTGATCGAGCTTCATTTGGAGCATAACCAATTTTCCAAAATAAACTTTGCTCACTTTCCGCGCCTGACTAATCTCAGAGCCCTTTACTTGCAGTGGAACCGCATTAAGTCTATAACCCAGGGCCTGCCGTGGATGTGGACCTCCTTACACAAGCTCGACCTATCGGGAAACGAACTGCAAGAGCTGGAGACCAGTACGTACCAATGCCTGCCCAACCTGCAGACCTTGAACCTGGACTCCAACAAGCTCAGCAACGTCTCCCAGCAGGTGGTCAACGCTTGGATCTCGCTCACCACCATCAGTCTGGCCGGTAACGTGTGGCTTTGTAACCCCAGCATATGCCCCCTGGTGGCCTGGCTGCGCACCTTCAAGGGCAATAAAGAGTCCGCTATGATTTGCTCCGGCCCCAAGGAGGCCCAAGGAGAAAAAGTAGATGATGTGGTGGAGGCTTCGAAGACGTGCCGAGCCACCAGTGCCCCGATGACCACTAAACCGGCCACCACCGCCGCCGCCACCACCACCACCACCACCACCACCGACAGCAACACCACCACCGACAGCACCACCATGCTGGCCCAACCCCAGCCCTCGGCCCTTCCCACCCCCTCTGAGGTAGAGGAACAGTTGACATGGAACAAGACAGCATCCCCCGCCCCCACGGGGGTGTCCCCCACGGCCCCTCCGCCAGACACCGAGTACGTCTCCTTCCACAAGATTATAGCCGGCACCGTGGCCCTGCTCCTGTCGGTGGCCGTGATTTTCCTGGTTATCTTCGTGTCGTGGAAACGCTACCCCAGCAGGATCAAACAGCTTCGGCAGCGCTCGTCGGTTAAAAAGCGGCAGAAGAAGGTGCGGGAAACCAACAAGCGCTCTCTGAGCTCTCCTCTGCAGGAGTACTACGTGGACTACAAGCCGTCCCACTCAGAGACTATGGACGTGCTGGTGAATGGGACCGGGCCGTACACGTACACCATCTCCGGGTCCAGGGAATGTGAGGTATGACCGACGACGACCTCCAGAAATCCACTCCCACACAGAGAGGCGCGACAGGTAAATGTTTCAAGAAACGAAAACTCACAGCTCATGGTTCACCGAGAGGTTTCGTCGAGGTCACCGCACAGAGGCTTTTGTTTGGGCACAGTTTTGTACCGACATCTTATTGGCTACGACCTCCCTGCGTTCTTAATTAAAACCGCCGATCTTTGTATTTTCCAGCCTGAGAAATAGCTTGCTGTAGAAAATGTAATTATAAAAAGTAACTGGATCAAGTCCCTGTGCAGGTGACCCCCCCCCCCCTCCAATCCCGGGTGTTTGCTACGACAGCTGGCACCGTCTTTGTTTGTGGCAAATACCGAAAAAAAGTTTCTCTCTGCTCGCTGTGTTCTGTGTATTTTCCTGGTAATCATTCCTGTGTGTCTTGTCTCCTCCACTGCTAGCAGCAGCTAGCTATACAGTAGCTTCTCTCTCTGCTTGCACAGGCTGAATATATCTCCATAAAGACCGGGGGGGCCGAATTATCTAGAAGAATCAAATATGCATCTGGCCTTAATTTCCTAGCACGCTAATGGTTTCATACATGATTATGCTGCTACTACTACGAACCATGTAGTGGCCCCATGTATCACTTAGTGAAAACACACACACACACACACACACACACACGGCAGAGCAGTTCTGGCTGTAAACTACTTTGCGGCATGAGTGAGACAGAGAGCCTGACAGAACGCCCGATCAATTAGATCATGCTTAATTAGCTATCTTTTTCCTCATGCATTCTAATGCTGCCCACCAGTCCTCCGCTGTCCGTACGCGTCTCCCACCCCACCCCTCGGTTTGGCAGTATGGCTAAGTTTGATTAACAAGACGCAGTATGCTGGGGAATGGTGTTCTGCCAAGTTCAGTCTTGTCATTTGCGTGGTTCATGCCAGACCGAATGCAGACACACTCGGTTGTATATGTCAACACAGCTCAGTGAAGAGGCTCAGACAGGGGGGGGGGGGGGCTGTGTGTGTGTGTGTGTGTGTGTGTGTGTGTGTGTGTGTGTGTGTGTGTGTGTGTGTGTGTGTGTGTGTGTGTGTGTGTGTGTGTGTGTGTGTGTGTGTGTGTGTGTGGGGGGGGTTAATTGCAGACAGACACAGACAACGTTTTCTTTATTCTGCATGACTGCAATAAATGACCCATCCTCTGCAGTCTGTTTTAGTAGATTTTGCAGAAGAGCACTACGTTGTTGAAGTGCTGTCGAGGATCTGACGGCCAGGAGAGCCGTTCTGGTTTACATGTTGTGCGTCACGTCAGGCATTGAAAAAATTAAATACAAAAAAACGACGGCAAATCCTTTGTCTTTTGATTAAAAAAAAAAGCATCAGTGATGGAGCGTTTTCCAAAGGCATGTGTAGCAGCCCGGGGGGGGGGTGTTTATCTCAGAGCTTTGGATGTGACTTGGGAACATTAAATGGCAAACTGAATGGGGCCTTCTGCTAGCGAGAATGACTAATAGCCTATCAGAGGTAAGGAGCTGAGACAGCTCCTTGCTGTGTTCCGTGTAACCCTCACAGCTACAAGGTGTGACGTGCACTTTCAAGATATAATACCACAGTGGAGAGTAACATGACGGGACAGTATATATATATATATATATCTTTTATTTAATTTTTTCAATGCCTGATGTGACGCACAACATGTAAACCAGAACGGCTCTCCTGGCCATCGGATCCTCGACAGCACTATATATATATATATATATATATATACTGTATATATATTCCTGAGAGTGTCGAACGCTACAAAAACCAGGACAACAGCGGCGTGGCCCCCCGGTCAATGCATTGACTAGAGGGGCGGAAGTAACATCAGAAAACAAATGGAATACATTGGCACCATTTTATTTGTTGTTGCTTTCACTCAATTTATTTTGTCAATATTCAATGACCCACAGGGAGTGGAGGATGATTGAGACAGCTTGTCATGTAACAGAGATGCCCAGGACTCACAGCACACAACAAACGCATTGTAAATGCCCTGATGTGCCACCAGTGAGATAGCCGGCACTTAAACTATTAGTGTCATTTTCAATCAGGAGAAGGAGATTTGAGATTACATAAAACCAACAGACTTTGTTTTAGTTTTTTTCTTTCAAAATGTCCCTCCGTGGAGCGAGGCAGAATCATTGCAAACATACACTTCCGTTCATAGCTAAACTTTGTCAGACTGTACATTTTCACGGTCTCATGGCTTTCCATGGGCATCTAACTGTGACAATATGACAGTCACTTGCTGTACTCACAGGCATCCCACGAAAAAGCCATAGCCAAGAAAAAGTGTCAAAGTTAGTTGAAGGAAAATAATGTAAGTGATAGCCAGTGGCAGTTTGTGTACTTGGGTAGTAGTATTAATACGGGGAGCACATCTCACCTGTGGATAATGTAAAGTGGGTTGTGAGACAGCACACAAAATGAGAAAGACAGATCTAGACCTGTGGACAACTCTGCCCTGGGGTTAAAAACATCTTCAATTAAAGCTAAAAAGCAATCATTTCTTTCTCAGCTAAGATTTGCTTCAGCTGAAAGTCGTACACTAGACTACGACTGGAAAAACACATTTTACATCATAACGAGAGTGAGTCGTAGTTTTTTGTTGGTTAAACATTCAACCAATAAGGTGTCATTCAACACACTCTTATAAAGAATTAGTTATTATTAAAACATGTGAAATGCATCCACGTAAAGCAGTCAAAACAGAGACACAAAACATTTGAGAAAAATCATCTAATCAGTCATGTTATAATTTCACTTATATGTCTTACTTCCAAGTCAGATAGCCCAACTTTGGGGATGACTTTGCTCAATCTAATTATGGATTTTTTATATTTTAGCAAATCTAGCTAACGTTAGCTGTCAACTTGAGAAATTAACCATAGTTAAAGGTCTACTGTCTAATGATGCATGCAAGCCATCAAGCTAATTGTAGAAGAATTCATTTTTCAACACCAAAATGGTACGGTGTCGATTTTCACTCACTTTAAACTGCCAAAAGGTACCTATCTATCAATGACCACACTGCAAATAGTGCATTAACACTTCATAAAAAACACTCCAAACACCAGCACCAATGCTTCTTTTTTTAAATCAATAACCTAGTTTACGCATTATATTCACTGTCCGTTTCTTTCGGTCTGTATGTACTGATTTTTTTGTTCTATTCTTTTCACGGTATCTTCGATGTTGCAGGAGACAAACTGGTGTATGCAGTTAGTAAAATATCGACCTTTCCCCTAAACAGCCCATCCGCTAATTAACAAATTAATTGCTTTGCTACTTCAATTAATAGGCCGCTAATTGTTTATATGTGTTACTTTGTGCAAAATGGTTTCTCTTTGCCCTGCAGTAGTAGAAGAGTAGTCATAATGTATCTGAGTTGTCACATTGGCGGATCTTCTGTAAAAAATAGTATTTATCAAGTCATTTACATCGGCCGAAGTTAATTCATCTGTCTACCGTGTCTACTTTCCGTGTACAAAGTAGGCAAACCAAAATTGAAATATGAGAAAAGAAGTCATTTTATTTGTATACGCTCCCATATGGAGCCGGGGATGAAGACGGAGTTCGTAGCGTTCTTTAAGAAGCAGCGTGTGTAATCCGTTTGATTTAGCAGTCCCCCTGATCCTGAATCACACCTCGCAGTCTGAGGAAATGGACTGAAGGAATGAAACGACTCCCACTGTCACGGTGCGTTTGGAGGCCAATATCAGACGCTGCTGCACAGATGGACACATTTGTAAACTTAGCTGCATGTAATTTGTTGTGACTCACGCTGTGAGCAGGTGGAGACAGACGCAATCAGCCATGCGTCGCTCTGCCCTTGGTGTCCGTTTCCCTCCTCTCGGCCGCTGGATAAATGGGAGTGCGCCCGGTATTCTCTCCTTTCAATCGTGTTTCTGTGTGTCCTCAATTCAGTGTTCAAACCGACACATGCCCCGTTTCCCCGGCAAGAATGCACGGCAAAATTCGAACATCAGCGGCAAGGCGATGAATATGATCAGGTTCATCAGGTTGTGTTCAGGTATATTTTAGGTGCATCATATTAGTATTCTGATGCAGACTGCTGATGCTGTCATCTTGGCCTGATCTTTCCACTTTTCCCCAGCAAAAGACATGACCGCGTCAATAGTGTAATCTGAATAATGCATAAATCAAACCCCGAGACGGGCAGTGTTTTCTAAGAGAACGGCACCTCCTGAAATGTGGAGCACCAGAGGTAGGTCGCCGTGGAAACCTCCTTAAAGGGCAGAAAGTGTACTTTGAGTGTACATACCAGTGGGACATAGGTCTTATTATCCGGCAATGCAAGTGCTATTGTCATGCCACAGCATATGAATACAGGGATTTTGATGTGTGTGTGTGTGTGTGTGTGTGTGTGTGTGTGTGTGTGTGTGTGTGTGTGTGTGTGTGTGTGTGTGTGTGTGTGTGTGTGTGTGTGTATGAGTGTGTGTATGTGTGTGTCTGTGTGAGTGTGTGTGTGTGCGTGTGTTTGTGTGTGTGTGTGTGTGTGTGTGTGTGTGTGTGTGTGTGTGTGTGTGTGTGTGTGTGTGTGTGTGTGTGTGTGTGTGTGTGTGTGTGTGTGTGTGTGTGTGTGTGTGAGCGTGAGCGTTCAAAGTGGCCAACGCTCGAGTGCATTTGGGAGAAAATTGGAGGCAAGTGGAAAGAACTCGATATCGCATGTTCTCACTAAGCATGGTCGTCACAGATAAATCAGCGAGGGAGAATGTTCTTGGAGCCGAGAAGAGGGGGCATTTCATCAAGGATCAGGGGCGTGCTATTGATCGCCTCTGGTTCCATGCGTGTTTGACACCGGGAGATCCTCCCTGCTTGTGGAGGCTCACTCCGTCCGCGGTGCACAGAAGGCTGATCCTTCCGGGGGCCGTCGTGCAGCACTTCGGTCTTGCGGCTCATCTGTTCCCCCGCTCTCAAAAATTGTTTTCCCGTGAATATCAACAGTAATGTCTTCTGTCTGGCGCGGTCCCTTCACTGCACTGGTTTCCAATGTTTTTGTTTGTTGCTACACAACAGTGCATTGCAAACCTGTGCCTCAGAAGCGTTGAATATTCATTTTTTGCCAGCTTTCCTGCCTCCACCGTGTTCCCTTCAGTTCAGTTCATGGTCACGCAGTGAATTAACATCGATGAATTAATTCAAATTCTCATAGGGCATGTGTTGGGATTAAACACTAAATGTAGGCCACCAAAAGCAATATTCACAGAGGTGGAAACTTGGTAAACAATCAAACTACCGTTGTCTACCAGTGGAAAAAAAACAGCACCGCCTGATCCTCATCTGGCGGAGCTGCTTCTACCTTGCAGGCCCTGCTGGCGTTGATATATGTTGGCAGTGGTTCACCTCATCGATTCCATACTATACGTTGATATTCACAATTATCTCATTGAGTCACTGTTCTTTCTGTTAATAAGTGAATAGGTTACTACGGCGAAATCATGTTTCAGGAAATGATAAGGTATAAATGCCACAATGGTTCGATTTTAGTCGAAAGCCGTGCTGCACCTTTATGTCAAGTTGAAGTTTAATACTTTTCAGTGTCCTTCCCTAACCCCCATTCTCAGAGCTGTGGAGAACACGTCTGCTAGTCTGGGGAGCGTCTAGCAGAACGCCCAGGCTTGAGACATGTATTGTTATTCACACGTCATTCAGTGGAAACTGCATCATGCAACACCACCAGCCAGATACAGTGTCACATGCAAGACTTAACACCCATTTTAGGGACTTAAATGTCTCTATATTTTCTCTATAATGGGATTTAATACAAATCCAGCTAGGAAATGCACACACACACACACACACACACACACACACACACACACAGGCAAAATAAACCTCAATGGCAGATATGGACACAAACACATGTACATGAACAGTAAAACATACACCCACACACAGACACTAATTTTCTTTTAATCCAAAGCATTTTGTGCTTTTATTTGAAAGCGTTGAACGATGACTGTCCTGCCTCAAACCTTCACAGTCATTTCTACTTGGTAACATGTGTCTCACTAATGATGTCTCCACTGGAGTCTGACTTCTGGCCCACAGCCATCAGGATTTGGAGGGTGAGAGGACTCTCTGTGACTATTTATACATTTATACACCGAAATTGTATTGTGACCGAAAATAACTGGCAACAATTAGGGACGACAGGGCAGAAAATAAAACCATTATGCAAGGATCCTGTCCTTAGCGTTCTGTTATGTTGCTTTTTAACAACTCGTTAGTCCTCCGCGCTCCGTGTTGTTTGACTGGGGGCTTGGGCTGCCAAACTTTTGACTCAACAATTGCTTTCACACATCGCATATATGAACATGTTTTACTTCAACACGTGGCTGTAGGTCCCCCGTGTGAGTAGGTAGGCCTGTTTGGTGTTTGTTCTGTTCAACCCTTCGTGTATGGCCTGTGTTATTCAGACCCTATGGCTACCGGGCTAATTGGCCCGTGTCACATGACTGATACCAAGGTTGTAGGGACACGTCGGATTATTAAGACCTGTGATGAGAACGGTGATGACTAATGACCCAAGAGACCTAATTCTGAGGCTCGGAGATCAAAGATTTTCTTCGGGAGTACAGACACGGCCATTTAAAATGTGTCGGCCAGTCGGAGATTTGATTGACATTTGACAGAGACATGTTAGGGGATTAGAGTCCTTCATATATTTATAAAGAGAGAGAGAGAGAGAGACACACACACACACACACACACACACACACACACACACACACACACACACACACACACACACACACACACACACACACCTTAGGGGATTATAGTGCTTTGTATATAGAGAGAGAGCTAGCCCAACACACACACACTTACTTGTTGTTCATTGAATTCAACTTTCTTTCTCTCTCCATTCCTCTCTCTCTCTCTCTCTTTCTCTCTCTCTCTCTCTCTCTCTCCATTCCTCTCTCTCCCTCCCTCTGCCTCGGGTCCAGCAGTTAGCTTGTACCGGCCTTCTAGGGACATGCAGTAAACAAACCAGCCGGGGTGCTGACCATCTCATTGCCCCATAAAATGAGATCTATGCCCTTATTCTGCAGCAAGGTCCCAGAGCCCCGGCCCCTCGGCGGTGAGCGAGAAATGTCACGCGGGGCACGGAGATCTTCCATCGGCAAAGACGTTCAATTATTTCAGTTGTCGCCGAGCAATAAATGACAAATTAAGTGGGCCGCTCAGAACACCGCTGGAAGGAGCCCGCGTCTGAATGCTAATGTGTCCCCGAGTCCACCTGAGGTCCACCAAGTTCAAGGACCAAACAACTAATTCCTAATAGGGTTTTTTTAATTTCTGTTTTTTGTAAATAGAATAGTATTCGTAACCCTGCAACCATCCATCTGCTATGTATATGTATATTTATATATATATATGGCGTGTTATTCTGCACAGAGGAAATGTTAATTCACTATTCAGTACTTCAGTAAACCATGCCTACTTAGTCACTTGGTCTAGCCCGGTAGATACATGTGAATAGTCCCTTGTCTACAGATTATGACCTATTTATCGGCTGTTTCAGGTGGGTTTTGTGCCTTGTACCCCATTGGGCATGCTTATAATCCATATATACTTCCTGTTAGTCTCCTAATGTACATATTTATTTATTTTCCAGGAGATCGGACTTGAATGCACTAATTGATTCCATTATTAATTTTTAATTATTAATTAATTCTGAAATCATAAGGTAATTTGAAGTTTAATTTGTTTGTAATGCGTAGTTGCCGAGTACCGCGTCTCAATTGAGATAAATCAATTTGCTGCTTCCTTTGCCGTGAGAAAGGAACACACACACACACACACACACACACACACACACACACACACACACACACACGCGTACTGTTTGTTTTTACACTCGCTTCTAGATAAATAGTAGCTTATACTGTTCTGACGGATTCATTTATTTCGTGTTCTGATTATTTGCAGTAGAAATTGCCCTCTGAGGTATTTAAACACGGAAAAGCAAATAATTCAAATGTGTAGTTTTAACAGGGGAAGAGTATTTTTTGGGGGGTGGACTTCTGCTGGTTAATGTGATTGCTGAACATGGAAGATTAATGGAACCCTTAATCTTGTCGTGTTGTCTGGTCCCCGTGGAGAACACTCCTAAATAACCAGACTGAGGCCACATTGAAACATTGGATCTTATAATCAATTACATTCACTGGCCCCAATCCTGCTGGGCTCAAAGATGTAGGATAGTGTTTACATCCTATAGCTAAGGATGTAGGACAGTGCTTACATCCTATAGGTAAGGATGTAGGATAGTGCTTACATCCTATAGGTAAGGATGTAGGACAGTGCTTACATCTTATAGGTAAGGATGCAGGATAGTGCTTACATTCTATAGGTAAGGATGTAGGATAGTGCTTAGACCCAAGAGGTAAGGATGTAGGATAGTGCTGACACCCAAGAGGCAGACCTCTTGGACCTACATTGACCGTAGTGGCCTCCCTGGCATGTCTCTCTCTTCCTAACATCTTTCTCTCTCCCTATCTCTCTCTATACATATCTCTCTCTCTCTCTCTCTCTCTCTCTCTCTCTCTCTCTCTCTCTCTCTCTCCACTAACTCCACAAGAAGAACATCAGGGGTCAAA